>JABUQX010023080.1:0-32500 GCA_015478945.1 Trachelipus rathkii | reverse complement strand
TTCACTCCGTGACAAGCTAGCGGAGGCTTGTATCTTCTCCTCATAGTTCGTGTGTGGAGGTAACGCTCACACGTAAAATGTGAAACGAGATTTTATAAGAGATACAGATATTAAACATTATGATACAGTCTATACTTATAGAGAGCTATATAAAATTTGAAAAAGGCACACTCGAGGTTGTCGCAGTTCGATCCTGACCCAATACTCACATACTGAATGAAATTATTTCAGGATGAATAAGATTGTCTATGTGTTCAGTTAATAAGTACACAAAATATTTATTAATAATTTCTCATGATGACGTCAAATTTTTTTAGCTTTTCTATATGCTTTTGATATTGCTGCATTATGTATGATAAAATAATATTGTGATATACGTTTTGAACTTATTTTTATTAGGACATATGCGCATGACGAGAAGAACTTTTGCTATTAAAAGACAGTGCGGTTGCCTGGTAATAAGGTTTCACACGGCGCTAATTAAAAATATTAGTACAGAGCTATATAATAAAGTGACACTTCACTACGAAGATGGTGTGTGAAAACTAAAGTACACGCACGCGCTCTCACACACTCTCCCACTCGATGTGTGATAGAGGAAGGTTGCCGCTATAATGAAAATTACTTTCCCTTGTAAACCCCCAAATATAGTCTCCCATCATGTTTTCATTGTAAGCTCCTTGATATCTGTGTTTAAAGTTTAGTATATCTTGGTGGAAGTGCTCCCCTATTCTCCTTAAATGTCAAGATGGGAATCAAGGATGTGAACTTTTTAAGGACATTCTGCAGTCCACTTGACCATAGGTTTACACTAGCGTTTAAACTAGTTCCACATAATTTTCAGTCTTGTGGTTGCCCAAGAATCCTTTAACCACTGCAACAAAACTCTCCCAGAATAATTTTTCCTTCTCTTTAAGCATCCTGGGGAATTCTGAACACACTATGATTTTCATGACTTGCTGTCCAACAAAGCCACCAGCTGTCGCCTTTACGTCAGATAGTTTGGGATAGAAGTCCTGAAGGAATTTGAAGGGCGCAGGATATTAATTAAGACCTTTAACAAATTGTTTTATCAGATCAAGTTTTATGTGCAAAGAAGGGAACAACACTTTTTAATGGTTTATTAATGGATCAAATGTTACAATTTCCCTAAACATAACTCAGTCTTTTCTTGCTTGTGCTTCTTATGGTAAGGAACTGTATTGTCCCTACTATCCCAAAAACAAAGATAACAGGGAAACCATGTAAAACTTCCCTAGAGTCCCATCAAGAATGCTACTATCCTGAAGTCTCCAACAACTTTCCAACCATACTCCTCGTATTTCAAAGATTGAAGTAGGAGTTTGACTGTTGTAGTCCTCCTTTGGAAGTACCGAGTGAATTAAGAAAATGGATAGATGTGCATTCCCATTATAGTAAAGCTTAGTTTTAAGGCTTATGGAGAGCTGTCAATAAAGAGCCTCCACTCACGTACATTGCAGGTAATTCCAGTTGCATCAAACAGACCGGATACGTTCATTGCAGTAGCATAGTCCATCTTGATTAGAGAAGAAGTCTTGAGAAATGTTTGTGAGGTTTTCTTTGGGTAGTAACTCGAATACTTCATCTAACAAATTCTATTCTTTGAGTCTTGAAAGCAAAAGCTCATAATTTAACTTTGTAAAGCCAAGATCTCTGATAAGGTCGTTTATGCCTCTTTGATTTGGATAGTATGAATGCCTTCCACCATTTGCACCTCGGAGATTGTAGTCTATATTCTCAATGAAATTTTCATCGTCTAAATTGTTGCTTTCTAAGGATAGGTGAGCTCTTTCTGGAGAAGATACAGGAAGATCAACGCTGTCTGGTGCTGATGCAATTGGAGATAAAAGGTCTGGGTAGTTAACTGGGTGCATTTTCCCAGCTCTTCATTTGGAAAGATCCACAATGCAGAAGTAACGGTTGAGTGGAATGTCACACTTCATACTCATTTTCCTCTCTAAACCATCCTACAAAAAATAAAAAAATATGAAATTAATATTATTTAACATACATTTACTTTATAATATTCATTTAAGATTATACTCCTTACACAAGAAACAATTGTCTTACCTTCTGGGTTTTTTTTGGCTGTAATTACAAGCAACATGAGGTGCCCAGGGTTTGTCTTGATCCCTAACTGGCATTCCAAAGTATGCTATATAAGCTTCACACATTTTAATGGACGTTGTTACAGAGAACCTTCTTGCTCTTGTTTTTTTGATGAGCTGACCTAGAGGTGAAGTAATAGGTGATCTGTGAATTCTAGTATAAATATGTTGTCAAGCTATGTTCTAGAAAATTATCAATCTTCCTTACTTACATTCATGAAATATAGAAGATTCTTTCCAAAGTTTTTGGAGACAGCTCCAAGAAAATATGTATAGATCAAGAACATTTTAGAATATAGATGTCTTCTTTAATGTATTGTCAATTATGTGTTGTGCTCAAACTTTTTGTTTGTCGAAAAAAGAAAGGCAAATTTACCGGTTGAGAGGTAGAAGAAAGCCACTGGAGGTGGTGACCATTAAAATCACTTAGAATCAAGGCTGTAGATAGATTTATTCAAAATCTATCGATGCAAAAAAAATTATTAATTTTTCAAGACATTTGTCAGGTTTGAAGGTCTCATATTCCTTATTCTGGGATAGGCAAAATTGTCTCCGATTTAGCTAAATCATTCACAATAAATCGCTTGTGATTTAATGGAAATCAAAATATGATGCGTAGCTTACCTGAAGGTGCACGTCCAAAACACATGACTTCACTCGAAAATACTCCCGGAAGTTATTGTGATACACGAAACATTATGGCTTTTTTTTCTATTTATTTAGTTACAAGTTAATCTGGAAATATACTTTTTAGGACCAGGAATGAAAAAACCTCGTTAATTTTTGTGCCACTAAGGCTGGAATAACAATGAATGAGAGCTGTTCAAGACCTTAAAAGTTCTTAAGTGGCGGAGTAAATGGTCTCATTTATATTAATAATATATTGTACTCATGAAGAGTAGGCTATAATCATAATAATTTTGAACGCCAGAAGAAAAGATAACACTCATAAATATGCGTGACGGTCTTTTTCTGTGTGTTTTTTTTTTGTTTTTTGTACGTTTTTATTTCGATAATATAAGGTGTATATTGCATGATTAATTGTAGTTTCATCCTAATTTTTCACGACTTCACACATGCACCAGTTAGGATCCTTATTTGAATAGTAGTGAACCTCATTTTTTTTTAGGTGAAAGCTGTGTGTGTTCCAAGTTATAAGTGTAAGTATAAATTCTAGATGCCAAGGGGCAAAACAAACTATTCGTAAGGATTTAGTGGTATATTCTATGAATACCCGCACATATTATTTCTGCGTGTTTTTTCTTTTTGTTTTTCTTTTTGTGGGCCCTTTGGTTTAACAAGCCAATGTTTTTCATGTTTTTTGATATGTTGGCTAACGATTATGTATCGCAGAATAAAGATCGCTTTTTGTAACATTGTTTTCGTCAAGCTCGTGGTCTTGTGGAACCCCTTTGAAGTAGTGTTTCCTTGGACCACAGGTGAAGAACCGTTCCCTAGGGTAAATTCGTCCACATCCTTCAAAGTTGTTAGGAAAATTTCTTGAAAGCACCATGAGAACCACCAATCGTCCTTCAATATGGACCTGACGTCTCATTGTGATTGCCACATCAGGAGCGGTAGCTGACACACTAGGCTACCAATTTGAGACCTGTTCTACCGAGTCTTGATATAGTGAACCATTTCGCTCACGTCGCTCCCAGGAGCAGCTCCCTGACTTTGTACCACTGGAAAAAGACCCTCCATACAATCAATTCACTGTATCAGAATCGGGAGGCCTTTTCGGCGTATAAGCCCGGGACATGAAAGCATTTCATATCAAATGATTGACATCACCCATCAGTTTCAGCGTTCGATCCCCTCTAGTCTATATATGGGTGGATGGTATTTTCTCCTTCCATCTGGTCAACAATCCATATTGTTTCCATTTCTAACCCCGGGAAGGAAGAAACTATAGCAGATAAGAACTACATACCCATCTCTTTGACATGCCATATATGCAAATTGATGAATTAAATGGTGGTAACTCGGCTGATTGCCACACACTAACCCCTTCAAGCGTTTTCTTCTCTCCAATTTGATTTCCGTAAACAACGTTCCATATTGGATCATCTTCGCTTAGACCACGACATACGCGGGGAATTTTCCAACAAAAAATGATCTTAGCGGTGTTCTTCGACCTAGAAAAAACACATGACTTAACATGGAGACTAAGACTAATGAAAGGTCTCCACGTTCTCTGTCTCGGGGGGGGGGGGGCTCATCAGTTTCCCTCTTTTTCAGCCCTTAATATCAAAGAGATTCTTCCAGGTACGATTCTGATGCATCCTACCCAGAAGGTTTGTCATAGGTGAGGGGATACCACAAGGTAGTTTTCTAACAGTAATGTATTTGCTCTGGGCTTCAATAAAGTGATCACCAACATCTCTACACAAGTTCGATGCTCACTTTTTTTGAACGACCTCGCAATATATATTTCTGGAGCCACACTCTCCTGCATGTAATGCCATCTCCAACTGGCAATATATAATCTTGCAGTATGGTGTGACACGCGAGGTTTTAATAGAATTTTAATGGTTAAATTTAAGTTTGAAAAGGTCAAGGTATGTGTGGTTGTAAGTAAGTTTGTAACATATGTCCTTCTGAAGGTGATGTTTGGGAGAGGTGTGACTATCTGGAATAATCGAATGATGTGTGGACTGGGGTGGTGTCGTGAGTAGGATCTTTAAGATGTTTGATTGTTGGTGTTTGGACTGTTGCTAAACTAATGGATAGGCTGGGTGAGTGCCTCAGAAGAATCTCACGCGAATAAGAAATCAGAGCCATGAGATTTAATCGAGTTACCAGGTTGGCTCAGTTGAGAGAGGTCTGATAGATATGCTCGCACGGGTGGGCCACGGGATGAGAGAAAACATGAAGGTAAAAAGTTGGTTAAGTGGTTCGGAAATGTGGGGCCACAATTACATTGAAGGGGGACAGCCGGTAATTGGGATGTATAGTGAACGTAACTATTAAAAGAGCTCATCTCTTCCCGGACGAGCAACAGAATATTCCTAGAGTAATATGTCACGAATGGCGATCAAACAAGGGTTGGTTAAGATATCAAAAGAGTATAGAGGGGACTCGGTAAGGCGCCTATTTAAGAAAGAAGGATATGAAAAAAATAAGTACTCTGTTAATTGACTAATGATGCGTTCAAGTTAGTGTTGGACGTCCAGGAAAATGTTGAAATATGGTGACTACGCACAGAGAATTAAATTACCGATTCGAGGTGTCAAATGACCGCGATTTGGGTATATCTGTGTCGCATGGAGGCATAATGGCAGAACTCAGAAAGTGGCAATAAGACTCGCTAAAATAGTTGCGATAATATGAACGTGGTTTAAGATGCCAGGGGAGATTCAAAAATGAGATAATGAAGAGGCATAAAAAGAAAATAAGAGGGCCAGCGCATAAATGGAGGTGATTCACAAAATATGACCGGTTGTGCTCGCAAAAATTGAGCTCGCCCACATTGGGTTTTCTCACGTGGGCTACACAAAAGTTTTAATAGAGGAGAGCAAAGGAGATGTGGAAAGCACTTGAAAAATAATAGTCATCATACGCTTGATATAAATAATTGATAGGTTTAAAATAATCAAACTCATCCAGGGTCTCGAAGCTGTACAACTGAAGGATCTTTAAAATCGGCTTTGCTGTTACTCCGGTCAAGATAGCCGAGGTATATGGTGCGCGTGCTGCAACTCAAGTAAAGAATATCGTAAGAAATAGAGTAATGGTGTGGGAAATTTGAATGGTGGAATGAAGAGGTATGAAAGCGGTTAAAAGTGAGCAAGATGGACCAAGAGCAAGGATATGCCTGATTGCATTGAAGAAAGCCCTCCGACACTAAAGATGATAGAGTGTCTGGCAAGGGACTGGCTCGAGTGTATGGAAAAATTACAGTGCGGCCAATATACACCGAGTAGTAACCCAATGATGTTAAAAAGGGAAACTAAAAGTAATGAGCCCAATATGAGCACAGGGAGGTGAAAAAAGAGGGTACACATGACAAAAAACGCATTGTTTGAAGCGCCCTAGTATTAATGTGGGGATTTTTAAGGAAGGAATAACCGCAAAGACTCTTCAAGAGAGGAGGAGATTGTAGAAGGACAAGGTTAAAAGAAAGGAGTGATAAAGTGTCAATCTTCAAAGAATAGTGACAGGGATGATACCTTTACCGTCGCACTCCTCTAAATGAAAATAGGATGTGAGATGAAGATTGCGGAGAGAAAAAAACTTCGTAGACGAGAGAGTCTTGCATAATAATATAAGCAAGTATACATAAGAAAAAGGATCGGTGATTTGGAAGTGTGTGTAATTTAGGATGAAGTAATTTGAAAAGATGAGAGCTTAATAATAGTGAGAGATGAAGATATACGATTGCAATGACTCACCGAAATTAGGGCTCACGCTCTCGCCACTTTGAGCCAATTATGGTACTCGCACGCGGTGTATGATGTGATATAGAACATACTCGCTCGAGGGTTTGAAATGTATTTTGATCTTTTGGAGCATAGTAACTGTTTGTTTGGAGGTCTCCACAAATTTATGTTCTACCTCCAGCTTTACCTTGCGAGGGATGGTGGGGTGCTAATTTATGTTGATAATAAAGAGTGTTTTTATTTTTATGATTATTGGAGAGCTCATAGATATTTGGGAGGGGGCGGGGATTTATATATTAAGTGTTGTAAGATATATGGATATATATATGTATTGAGTATTTTTGATTTTATGTGTGATTACTATTTATTGTGTTAATTCACTTCGGATATATTTCTCTCTCGCACCGCTTGCTTCTGTCCTTTAAGGTAAGTGGTTCTCGAAAGCCTTCAACCTAATACCGAACTGTTTAATTCACGTCATTTCCATCATCCTGACACTCACGTCCTCCTGCTCGATACCACGTGCCCGAATCTCTCCCTGCTACGTGCATCTCGCCCGTCCTCTCTGCCGCTCCGTGCCACCCGTCCCATCTGCTACCCATACATAGCCTCTGGACCCGCTCTCTTCTCTGCCCTGTCTCTTCCTGGCTCCTCCTGTTTTTTCTATACGCATCTAACTTCTCCTCTTTTAATTACCAAATATTTCAGTTTTAATTTCATCAATATAGGATAAATATACATGATTTAGTATTTAATCCTACATATGTCAATTCCATAATAGACACATACACTCACCCTTATACACATAAACACTAATCACCCTCATCACCCCAGGTCCGAACCTCCTACCCCGTTCCATTTCATCCGTTTTCTCAATATACTCAATACTCATTATTCACACGTGGACTGGCTTGTATCTGGGTCTGTGCCTCTCCAAGGTGGAGTTACTTCCCTTCCACTATAATACCATAGTTTTTTCATTTTGAATAATCTATTTTTCAAACAATTGATGGATTTTCTTATATATTAATATATTATATATATAATTAATATATATATAATAATAATATATATATAATATATATATAATATATAATAATTTATTATAAATATTATATATTTATATTATATATATATATATATATATATATATATATATTATTATTAATTATATATATATTATATATATATATTAAACGCACCACAAGATCATGTTGGCGAAGGAAGTGAGTAAGAATAATGGTTGAAATTTAAGCGCGAAGTTAACTATACTTATTTAATTTGGATATCACATTGACAATAACATCTGAATTTCCCCAGAACCGTAGGATGATAGAGTAAGAGACCAAGGTGCAGCCAAAGGGTCTTCCCAGTAGGATTCGGAGGTTTTACCATATAGAGGGTATGACTGCAAACACACTCAATGTTTTGATTTGGAATCCTCGACGGCGACGGCCGCGGGGGGTTGTTGGGTTTGTTCACTCACTACCGTGTACGAACTCATACTCACACCTTCTGAGTATATAGTTGCTCTGTCGTACTGTAATTGCTAGGTTTCAAAGCTTATCTCTGAACCTCTCCTTTGTGGCTCTCTTCATTTAACGAAACACCATATCGTGGCATGGCTTCTACGATCGAAATGTCAGTTGTGGCGAGTGTGTCCTGGACTCACTAGATGACTTTACGTATATGCCCCAATACTCTGTTAGTGCACTGGACTGTGCTCTCGCGACGTTCCATGTATATGCCCACTGGCGTCGTCGCGGCATAACATCTCTCTATCTCTGAATGCGAATCATCCCACCGGCAAGGAATAACATTAAATTGCGGTTATTATATTAAAAAACTGGTGGCAGCCCAAGGGTCCGTGAAGGTGGTTGCAGGCTGTCGGTCCGACGTTTCTTATACCAGTCGATCATAATCCGAACAAACTGTGGTATACTCGAGACTCGTGTAGGTGCTCGTGACTGTAGTAAGTCGCGGTGTACACGCACTAAACTTAATTGGGTTCTCGGTCTCTGGACACTCGCCCCTTTAATCACATATGACACAAATCGGTATTTAATTTTACGCGATACGTCCACTAATTGGGACTACATCCATTTGTGTGCTTACAAAGATATTTTGGAGATTAGCTTATTGTGCTACTTTTGTAAAGTTTTGTAGAAAAAATAGTCGAGAGATCTCACCGCACACAGATCTATGGCACTCTCTCCGGTTAATATGATATGTGCTAAGAAGGGCATATGTGTGTGACTGAACTAGACATATTGGTTCGAGTAGTAATATTTGTTGATATTAATCATTACGGGCTTATACTGTTATATAAAGTAATGTCACTCCATACTCAGATAATGAATTGAGTTACGTATGCAATCTAACAAAGTATATATATATATAGAAGGCCCCGATATAAAATATGTGACTTTCCCCTAAGCCATATAAATATATCCGCCCGTAATAATTAACTCACCAACCTCCAAACTATATAGGTTATATACTAATATATATATGCATATATATATATATATATATTATTATACATATAAATATATATAATATATATACTAAACTATATAGATATTTATGCTAAGTATAGTATATATATATATACATAATATATATAATGTTAATTAATATAATATATATGCAATTGAATTATATATATATATATATATTATAATAGTATAGCATAAAATCCAGAGAAAATGTCTTCTTTACATACGTTATTACTAGTATCGTCACGGTATATTATTATATTATATATCATACAAGACGATGCATAGAGGAAGTGAGGCACGAGTAAAATCGCCTTGTGATCTCACACACGAAAGCAACACATTACAGTATACTAAAACATAGGCTATACAACCACTGCCACATCACTCACACACAGACAACACCATACACACGCTCACACGTTGACTTAGAGAAAAGAGCACCTTTGCCCAATCGTCGACCGTATATCGAAATAATACAACACACAACAACAACACACACACACACACACACCACAACACCAACACCACGCTAGCGGGATAATCTTATTTCATCATCACACATCACTCATTCTTCATTATTCATTCCTACCCATTATTGGTTCACTTACGCTCACACCTCTTTATGACCGGACACACACAAGCACACATTACCTTAGACACATACCTAGTTGCTTCCTCGCCAGGACCTAGTTGCCAGAGATCTTCAGCCGACTTTTCGATTGTGCTGTTGGATTACCATGTGCCGGTGGACGCTCAGGCTCTCATGCACCACAAAAGGCTACACTCCCTCGAGCAACACGCCACGAGCGATCTCAAATCATATAATATATATTATAATATAATATATAAATAACACTTATTACTTATATTCTTTATTCCTTCCTCTATCATCCGTATATATATGTTTAGAATCATTACACCTATCTTGAAGAACCTTATACATGTGTCTAATATATATATAGAAAATCTTATTTATCTTAATTAAACTCGGAAGAATGAGTCACCTGGTATGCAAGAGGAGAAGGACGGTATCCCCAGTGGCGAGAGCGTTTTGAGGGGGTGAAAGCTCTCCACCGCACAATCACGCGGCGACTAAATGTCACACATTTGACGCGTGGAAGATCAGGGCGCGACTGGGCATTGCAGCTCACTCGGACGAAGCGCACATTGTAGATATCCTTCAGCACTTGCGCATCACACCACGCGAGTGGCAGAACGAAGTTGGGCAAAGGTTGCTCTAACGGGACGAGTCGACGTGACTCGATATCATACATGAATAAACGTACGATACACGGTCCTAGGATATAAGAAGTCTTATGTGAAATATAAAAATGGAAAAGAAAGAGGAATGAGAAAGAAGAAAAAAAAAAATCAACAGGAGTGGTTTCTCGATATATAATCATTTTAGTTATATACTGCTTGCTATAAGAGACTCTACATATATTTCATGTGACAAATACGTAACCTCTCTAAAAGCGCAGGTTAAATCAGTAAATCAATAGAGGTGTACTAAACCACCTTAGGGGGCATTAGTATCGCTGTATGTGTGTGTAGTGTGCGTTTACGCTTTAAACTCATTTTACCTTGCCTAATTGTGGCAATTATGCGTGCTAACAATGCATGTTTTAAGCTGCTTCAGACAATATTCTTGCCAATTTGTGACCCGCATATACAGTGAGCTGTACATACCTTAAAGCAGTAAATCACAGTGAGCCCGTTCAGAGTTTGGATATAGGCCCTACTGCTTCTTAACGTTCTAACGGCCTCTACATTTTTACTGCTTTTACTGCCCGAACTCATGTTTTACTGCTTTAAACTATGTTTTTACTGCTTTAACTCATATGTTTACTGTTAACTCAACATATTCATTAACCATTACATACCGTGGTAAAAGCAGTAAATCAGCAATATCAAAGAGGGGGTTACCTAACATCAAGCGCGGATTATCAATATGCTTTCTTTTCTTCAGCTTTACTGGCGTTGATAACTCATGGTATTTACTTGCTTTGGTAACTCATGTCTTCACTGCTAATTACACGTTTTTCTGCTTTACTGCAGTTTGCATCCAACATTCTTCTCTCCTGCATGTTTACTGTATTTGTGACTTTCTCTTGCTTTTTACTCGTCTCTGTATAAACTGATATATCACTAATATACATTATCACACCTTCGAACCTATGTCGTGATCAATATTACTTTATAGAACGCCAACAGTAAAATCACTCACGCTCACACCGGTGACTACTCTCTACAATAGATGTGGATTGCACCTAACACAAGGGGATTAGTATGCTTTTGTTTTACCTGCATTTATGCATATTAACTCTCTCTAACATACATATCATCTAATGTACTGGCCTTCCTAATGTAGTCTGGGTTATGTGATCTGCTCTCTAAACATTTTACCTCGCTGTGACGTCTTGGCGCTCGCGTCTCTAACTAGGTTCTGCCTTACTTGAGTCTCGTGATATACTCTTATACCTTGCTTTATGGCGACACACTGTTTATAGTCACGCAAATATCCTGAAAATTAACGTCGGATTATTTATTAACATTATGTTTTTTATTCCGTCTGATCTCAGATCACCTTGCTTATCACTTCTTACATATCCGACCTCTTCACTCTCAGTACCTGCGATCAGGCTCTTATTATACTTATAACGTTGGATCAAATCACTGTCACTGGATACAACTTCACCTGTTGTATTTTTATCCCCACTTATCTTTTGTTATGCTCTTAAATGCCAAGTATTGTATTTATTATACTTAGTGTTATTTAACTTTCATGCCTATTGTTATTATTATTTTAGAACACGCCTACACACGTGAGCGTGCGCACACACCGACACCACACACACATGGACTACGCTTCACAAAACGCGTACACGACACACATCCATACTACACCGACTGACCACGAAGGGCACACAGGTCGATAACACACGCACACACACTGTGTACAGTCGTGACAACCCAACATACCCTACCAGCACACTTTCACTATGGAGGACTCCGTACTACCACCACACTGCTACACTATACACTTACATTACCCATTAGACACTACATTTACACTTCATACACGATACACACACTCCGCTCGCTCTCGGCACCACACCTCAGCATTTGCCTAGTCCCGATATCACACACCGACCTACTGCCTCGAGATACACACCTTCTGTGTCACTCTCAACTCTGTTACTGGTCTATCTCACACAACCTACTCTTACTAAATCCCTGACTCACGCTCTTACTACGACGAGGAAGAATATACTTTACAGTCATACACCAGAGTTATCAACTATATCGTCCCAATAAAGTGTCTTCCCGCGCTCATCACTTGCCATTATACACATTTTACCTCTATCATCGCCATTCAGCAATATTATTACTACTCACATCGACATGCGCATAGCCACCACACACACAACGATCTACACAACATTACGATACTCACACACCACGCCACACTCACACATAATATAACGTATATTATAAATTTATTAATAAACTAAATTTTATATGTTTTAATAAAACTTTCTCATTAAAATCACGTTGTTAAAATAAGATCAAATAAATTATTCAATAAGAATCGTAAAACTTCTATAACAAATGCTCATTATCTTTGAACAAAGAATTTATTATTAACTGTTAAATAACTTTTTTGTTTATAAATTTTATATAACTATACATATATATAAATATAACTATTTTACTAAAATTTTAAGAAATTTATTAAAAACATATTATATTTTTACTGGGAACCCCCAATAAATCAGTAAATCAGTAAGACCAGCCCTAGCACCCCTTCTTACATCAAGCTATGGCTCACGTTTTGTTCTATGTACTTATCTTACTTTATAATTATAACATATCCTTAGCCATGTTATAAGTATATAAAATATCTAAATAATAATAATATCTTTTGATCAAATATATCAATGTATTTTATTAATAAAATCATTCTAATTTTTATTTTATAAATAACAATTCGGGTTTTAACTTACTAATTTATATATATACACTCTTAGAAACACTAATAAAATATTCAAAGTATATTTAATAAAAATTCGGGTATATTCTTTATTATTAATTATTATTTAATTATCTAATTATTTGACTCATTCACTAATCACGAGTAAAACACAATCTACCTATTACATACTCCTTACTAGTCATTAGAGAGAGAGAGATGAGAGAGAATACGAAACTGACCTCTCTCTGGTAGAGAGTATGTGATGAGGGAGGAACTACTGGAGGAGTCTAAATTTAGGAATATCCTTTTTTGTAACCCGGGCGAATGTAAGCCTAATTCCAGGACAAAAGTATAAGTGTTACAAAGCTTGACCTTTTGTACCGTGGAGAAAGTAATGGAGTGCATAACTACGTTTAGGCCTAAATTTAGGCCAAAGTGTATAAATAGGATAAGCCTTGTTGTAGACGGGCTAATTTAAGCCTACACACCCAGGTCTCAAAGAGAAAGGTAATTCGAAATATAGACAAGAGGAGATCATTGTTATTATTATTTTTATATAAATATATTTCCAACTGTGAAACATGCTGGATCGGTTAAGATCCTGATTTGAGAGCAGAGGATAAAGATAAGATAAGGGAAATGTGTTTTCAACTTAATGTATTTGAGCTGGTGCGGGGTTTACATCACATACCATATATCCATCAATTACTGTGACCCTGGTATGTAGAAATTAGGTTAAGAGAATATACTCCTAATTATCGTCTTTGGTAATAAGATGATATCTCTGCTGTTGCTCCTTCTTTTCAATATTCCCTCCTTAAAACCTTAACATAGGGTAGTTTTGAATGGCATAGATGCTGTGCTTTACTTACTCTTCTCATTAGATACCCACATATAGGTCATATTATACAAAATCATAGTCATTTAGCTTGTAAGCGGTGCACCAAGTTTAAATTTTACACTCTTCGTCATTCAAATAGAAAGAGACGTGTTTATTTTACATAAGTTGATCAACATATCAACTTCCTCACATATTACCATAAAATATCATTATACCACAATTGTACGTGAATACACAATTTCCATTAATCATTCACTTTTCAAGAACTCAGAGTGAATTAATATTTATTTCCACTAGTACCTGACTAGAAAGGCTTATATAACACACTAGTCGCTAACACTGTGCTAATCATCGAGCTCTCACCACCCCCTGACTCTCGCCAATCATATGTTTCACAGCCACCACTCTACTCTCAGTCAGCTAGAAAGGCGTCCCGAGAGCGTCTACCCGTTCCAGCAGTCGGACTAGTCTCTCAGCTTCGACAGGCTGGCGCAATATATTCTCGTCGTATAGCGCATCTGCTGCGCAGCTGTTTGTCTGCTCCTGCAAGAGTTTCGACTCTCACATCCATATCACTCTCGCTCGCAGATCACTCGCAGAAAAAGTACTTATATCCCTATGTGGTCTCATTATATTCTTATTTGAAGATTCCCTTACACTCATATTTACTTAACCTTTTTACACTTCCTCATTCCTGAGAGCTTTCTTATATATATTCACCTTTAAAAATTCACACAAATAAACATACCTTATTTTTAGTTCATTTACCATCTTTTTTCCTCCTGCATATGCAACTTTTTTATTTTATCCTACTTTTATAATCCTTTTATAATATACTGCGTATTAATATCCTTAATACACTTTCTTTGGGAGACTCATTTAATCTAATTCAGGTTGGTTTTTTAGCACATCGCCAAACCCGTTGCCTCTTTTGTAACTTTTAACCGCTTTTCATTACCTCCCATTCAACCACTTGCTACGATATTGCGGAGCTTAGTGTGACTATACTGTGTTATGTGAGGATGTGATGAGCAGCTAAGTGAATCTCTCATCGATTGAATCTGTCTGTTGGCTACTAAATGGAATCGCTAAGAATAAAGTGTATCGCATTCATTTATAGTGTACGTTGTGTATAAGTGTAAGTTGTAAGTGTCTATGGTAAGTTGTGTGAGTCTGAGGATCTCGGTTATCTAGAGAGTGCGAATCATCATTCATCTCATGATTCAGCATCCAAGAGCTTAGAGTTTATTTCTACAAGATGGATGCTCCCCTTCAATCAAAGTCTCATCTTGAGTTTTCTCTTTTCAAAATATAACTTGTGAACCACTATAGACAGTCTAGAACTATCACTGCGTTGCCAAATACCACCGCACTTCCATTGCTTTAATTATATCTTGTGGCCTCTTCATCCATGCCCCCATGCCAAGTCAATTCTCTCACTCACATTAGTACTGCAAGAACATCTCAAAAGTGTGAGGAGTAGTTATACAGAAGTTTTATCCATCGGCATCAAAGCTCGAGATCAATCATCAAGCTTTGTATATAACGCTACTCTCATAAAAAGGCTGTAATATGTTAAACATCTCATTACACATCGCCAAAGACGCAAAACAATTAATCACAAGACTTTATAACTATTCCGAGTGAATGATCGATGTCGTTAGTCAGTGTCTAGATCATCGAGGTGTAATGTGTGTGTGTGTTGTGGTAGTTGTGTTGTATGGTTATGTTGTGGGTGTGTGTCGAGTGTGTGTGTTGAGTGTGTGTGCGTTGTGTTGTAATCATTTATAACAGTCTATCACTAACACTTACTATCTCCTCAGAGAAGTCAATACGACCCTTGTGCGAGAAAGTACTAAGAAGAATATAATAATCTCCTTTGAAACCGTCGTAATACGATTGATAACTACTAGATTAATAAAATTTTTGGTTTTGATTAAATTATACGTCTTTGTGTAAGTGTGATGAGACGCTCGAGTTGCCTGTTGTCTCATGGATAGTCGTGGTGGTGTGTGGGGTGGTGTGCTTACCAGCCATTTAAGTTGCATTCGACTTAGTGCCTAGTGTCGATGATCTAAAAGATTCTGACTCACCCGTCCAACACAGTCATTCAGATTATCCCAGGGAGGTTCGGATCGAGCTTGTCTCCACATACTGTGATGCTTCAGAAGGACCAATGTTACATAACTTACTTACAATGTGTGGCTCATAGCTAAGTCGAATCGTGACTCGCTCGCTCGTTGGACCGTTTGTCTAATAGAAAGACACTTCATAAATAATTTAAATAAACCCTATTTGGCAACGATCTACTAGATTTCCAATAAATTCTCGGAAATTATAGGCAAGGTTTTGGACAATTGAAAAATAATAATCATTTTATTTAAATTTCACAAAGTGTGTAACGTTAGATATTGTGGCTGATATGTCGATATGAGTGTTGCGTGGTTGTGTAAGTGGCATGCAGGAGAGTGTGGCTCCAGAAATATATATTGCGAGGTCGTTCAAAAAAAGTGAGCATCGAACTTGTGTAGAGATGTTGGTGATCACTTTATTGAAGCCCAGAGCAAATACATTACTGTTAGAAAACTACCTTGTGGTATCCCCTCACCTATGACAAACCTTCTGGGTAGGATGCTTAGGGATTCCTCTTCGATCAAAATCGTTAATTCAACCACTGAATGTACAGTCCCGTGACGCGTGATATGTAATTTGCGTGAGGGCTGCTGGCGGCACGCGGCGGCGGTACGCGGAAATATGGCGCCGTGAGAAGAGACGGGAACGACTCGAGCGGCGCGCGAACGCGGGCGCGACCCGCACCGAAGACACGTGAAACGCTGGAGGAGCTCGCTGTTGGGTTGGGTCTTGTTCACATTCATGTGGTCTTTTTCATAGGTCGGATAGGAGGAGAGATACACTCGCTAGAGCCGTAAGGGTGCATGTGGTAGAGGCATTAATGATCTCCACCCGCGTGAATTAATTGTCGTGGTTACTAAAATGCCGAAAGATGATCCATTTATGATTGCATAAGATGAAATTAATAATATTCCTCAATGTAAAGTACGTGTTATTTGATTTAATTACCGTGATATACACTCCTCAGTGAAAAAATCATAATATGGAGCACGCATAAGTAAAATTTAAGTCTCAAATCATGATAGGAAGGTTTGTGCCACCGGCTTTAGCTAGCTTGATGAGGCAATCAAAGTGACCGCCTATGATTTAAAATGGATGTTCATCCATTGTGTAATTCATCCAATTTGGCCAAGTTCTATAGCAGAATGTAATTATCACAAAAAGAACGACAATCAGAGGCCTAGCTTGAGAGTAAGTTACTCTCAAATAAGTGCTTGTGAAAAGTTAAAGCTCTCTAAAGTCTCCAATATACCTCTCTCCACAAGAGACGCGGATTAAAGTTTAGTAATCGAAAACAATTAGTGGCCAATCATTAGCATACGATTGTGACGTTCAACAGATGTGATAGGGTGAAGAATTACCCCGGACCACTATTTACCACCTACCACCAAGTTATAGTGGGAACATTATTGCAGGGTGATCGTGTGACGCCTGAAACTGTGCATGGGCTTATGTACACGGAAGTACATCTTTTCGCGAATATGAAGAATGGTTTCGCCTATGATATGGGTACCCAGGCTTATATAACTCGACCTCTCCTCACTGAAAAAGTCCTCGAAAATTCTTGAATTACAATGAGACTTGGTGCATATTGATCTTGTATGGTGAGAAGTTATCCGGAGAGTATGTAACCTATAAGTCAGTGTAGGAAGCTGCATCCTGTGAGATCCTAGTGAGACTGATAAGACTGGTTTCTACCACATATAATACGAGAAGTGGTACTTCTAAATTTAGGCCTGAGAGAATTTTAGGTAGAACACCTGAGATCTCCGAATAGTTGGTATTAGGCACTAAGCTAGTGGTTTTACACGACGTAACACACGCTAAGGTCTAGAGTTAAATATATTTTGTCTGTGGACAAATCTAAGATTGAGCTGTACTTTTATTTAGGGTCGACTACTCGTGAAAGGTGTACAACGATTTGGAATAGAAATTAGGGAAATAAAATTATTGCACCATAAGAATTTTAAGGAGTTATTTTCAACCATCAAATCATAATTTTGGAGGATGTGGGAGACTGCAATACTTTAGTTATGTAGTATCATCGGTTATACTGGTACGATCTGGGTCAAGGGATACTTCAAAGGGGGTGATATCGTGTGAATGGTGTTCTCGCTGTTGGAACTCGCGAATAATTTCCTCTAAAGATCTGTTTGCATACCATTTTGATTAAATTAGTAATAAAAATAATAAAGAAAAAGAAAACCCGATGATTTATATAAAGTCTCAAAGAAAAGAAAAAATAGGTTGAAAGATCGATTTGGATTAACGATTAAATCACGATTCTGATCTTGTATACTCGTAAAAAAAATTGTTGAACTTTAATGTTTTATATGTATTTTTGTTACTCAATGAAGAATTATTAAGATCACACACACAATGACAAAAATTATAATAGTCTTTATAATATATATCGTAATTACAGTAATATGATATTACAAGAGAAAAAGAAAAAATATTTATAGAATAAATAATTTAAAAATAATAATAATAAATTAAATGCAATGAGAAGAGAGCATATGTGAAATTTAATGTCTCTCATGTGATATCACAATTAGTGAAATATAACGTTAAGACTCTTGCACTATAGAGCTTTGAGATTGTAGAGGGAATTTTAAATAGAGTGCTAAGGAGGTATTTATCGCCTGACGTTCTTATCTAGGATACTTTTTGTATATTAATTTCGCTCTCGAGTTTAATACATGGTATATATACAGTCCAAGCTATAAGTGAAAAAGATTAAATAAATAACACTGGTTTCAGTTGAATTTAAATTCCACGTTCAAAATGTATAAATATTAGTGAAATTACGTTGTTATTATTAATATATTTAAAACTTGATATGTATAGAATTAAAAAGTTTTGGTTGAGCATCAGCCTTGTTCATTTGGGAAGGGGGTGTTTGGTGTCTTTGTGATATACATAGCAGCACTAATTATTTTCAATGTATTATGATTATAAATGAATAGAGAGGTTTTAAGAAACTTTAGAATATTTTTTTTTTCTATGGCATATTTTATATTGAATGAGTTAATATAATAATTAGTTAATGTGAAGAGAGTATTTACTTTAAGAACGATGTTTGAATACATATATGAGCATTAAGTATGTTATATGAAATATTAATAATAAACCGCAATTAATTTTATTGTGTGTGAGTGTTGACTAGTGTGTTTAAATTTCAAATAAACCTGTAAGGTGGTTTACATCAAATGATAAATGATAGCTGTGTGTGGTGTAGAGTTGAGAACATTTTATACAGGTTTGTGTCTGATAAGTGTGTTGTTGTTCTTGGATGTTCGGTGTGAAATCGTGTGTATCAGCAAATGTTATAGTGAGTCTAAGGGTTGTGTATAAAAAACATAGTTAGAAGATCTAGATTTTGTTATGTAGTGTGATATATTCAGTTGAATATCGTTGATGATTGAGAGAGGTGAATGAAAGTAGTAGAAATGTTGTCTCGTTAGAACAAGTATAGTTAGTGAATGTGCTTGGATACAAATACAGTGTAAATTTGTGTGTGTGTTATGGAGTAAGAGCCGAATTCCACAGTGATCACCTTGATTATTTAAGTGCTCAAATCTAGGTCATACAAGAGTGGCATATATGCAGAGAAAAGAAACCAGTTCTGTGGAAGCATTTACAGTACAATAATCTTGCTGTGTAATACAAAAACGATATACACGATGTAATAAGTGTAAGTGAATGTGTGATAGTGTAAGTTATATATGATGGTTGACTTGTGTGGTAGATGCCATTTGATGGGTGATGTTGCTAAGAGTAAGATCCTTTGTGGTGGTGTTGTGTGTGCTGCCTGTGGTGTGTGTTGTGAGATTGATCGATAGCCGCTATAAGATGAGAATCGTGAGATGGAATAGTTGTGGACGCACGAGTCTGAGCGCTCTATTTCTGTGTGTAGATAGAGAGGCGTGTTACTCATATAACTAATATACAAAATAATGCAATAATTGTTGGTAAGATAATGTAATAAATAAAGTTAAGATATAATTAATAAATATATAAAATTATAATAAATTATTTAATTATATAATTTATAGATAGGAATTATGAGAGATATTTTAAAAGTGGATGGCAATAGAAAATGGGATAAATAAAGTATAATAAAGAAATGTTTAGACAAACACACAATAAATCTAATATCATAGTATTGCTATTTCACATGCAAATATATATTAGAGATAAAACCTTATTCACATCGTCATAAAATGAAAGAGTCATGTAGTGGAGATATATAAATGCACACGAGTGTAAACAGTACACGCAAAGACGGTTTTAAATAACTCATGCTCACACAAGCTAGAAAGTTCAAGACACAGAGTCAGCAGCTCTCGCAGAGATCTTACAGTCTTGAATAAGACTCAGTTTCATACACACTCGAAGAAAGTATGACTACAACGCCACGTGGATTATTCAACATAGTTTGAAAGCTCTAGAATAAGAGGCACACAATGTGTATGAACAGAATGAACAATTTCAAAAGTTGAGCATATAAATTAAATTCCGCCACTACTCTATCGTGCTCGCTGTAGAGTGCAACATGGGTAATCGCTCGCATATGTGGATTATAATAAATCAATTACTCATACATCGATATTATTGGTCAAGAGGCTTTTAAGAGAGTTAAACTAGTCCATAATGGTTATAAGGAATAATTGTAGTGGTTACCACACACAGTAAACAGAAAGTTAAAACAGTATAATGTCACACGCAAAGATTGAAAGCAGTAATAATAGCAGATAGAAGAGCTCTTTTTAGACGCTATGTCAATGAACAATACATGAAGTGTAAAAGCTAGAGAATATCTCGTATGAGGTGGTATAAGATAGTTCGAATAAGATTAACTGACAGAGAGAGAAAAAAAAAACACAACTGGACCCAATAATAAACTTTCTCACAATCACGCAACCTCTTCTTTCTCTAAATCAAGTGGACTATGGGTTTTAATAGAAGTAACACCTTCGCATAATTTGATATCGTGTCTTATGATATTTGTTCACAATCGCATTTATAAGGTATAGACGTAATGATATGCTTAGTGAATGATATGTGAGTAAAACAGTAAAACATATGAGTTAAAGCAGTAAAACATATTAATCCAGTAAAACATGAGTTAAGCAGTAAAGGCAGTGGAGGTGCATACATATTACTCATGAAAACGACCTCCCTCCAATCAAAGGACACTCTCACACAAACCTCATTAAGGTGCTTTTTAAGCTCACACACTCCACTATAATGTAGTTTACGTAGAGTCAATCATATCCTGCTATCCATATATCTTAAATGGTCTAATGCTCTAATGAGAATATGCTGATGTTAAACAGTAAAACATATGAGAAGTTATATACAGAACGCAGAGTTAAAACATGAAGGACTAATACAAGAACCAGTGCTAAACTCAACAATACATGTATACAGATTCTTATTGAAGCACGAGAGAGAGTAAAGCAGGTAAAAACAAAAGTGAGGTGGTGAGAAAACTAAGTCTCCCTTTGAGGTGTGTGACTCGTTGACACCCTCTGACTTGATTTACTGATTTAGCTTAGCTAGTCATTAACGGTGAGATGTCTCAATGTAAGTGAGTATAGTGGTGAGCTATGAGAAGCAGTTTCACAACACTAAGATATATACTTATGTGTTTTTGGTAATATCAGGACACCTCGGAGATATGTTCTAGGTGCACTATATACTCAGATTCCCTTCTCACACTCTTTTATGCAGCATACAATATAGCTCACATGTAATACAGATCTAGATGTTTCTAAGAGTAAGATTATACATAATTTGATTTAATGCCTCTTTAAATGGTCAGAGATCTTTATCACGTGGGTTGTTCTTTACTGATGTGCATCAGTTAAAAACTATTCGATTTATCTGGACTACTCACACCAAGAGATTATACTCGCTCGTAAGGCTTCCATCAAATGTGTGAATTTAATATGATCGTGGCGATGCGCACCGCCTTTACTCACTCTCAATATACGGAGCGTACTTTCTGGATTTATCCCGATTCACCTGAGTCTGATCGACTTAACTAGGTTCTGTATAGCTGTAGAGAGTGGTGACTAATAGGTGGTTGTAGACAGTCACAAGTCATGAAATCATAGTGTGTGTTCAGATAGAATTCCCTCCAGGATTAGTATTAATAGGAGATAGGATTAATAAAATTATTCTGGTTAGAGAGTTTTAATTATGTATATGCATTATAGGTTAAAGGGATTATTATGGGCATAACCACATAGTTAACTATGAATAAATTATGTATACTGGATATAACTTAAGTTTAAACGTGATATTAAGAGTGATGTTAAAACCTAATGGTCAAGTGGACTGTAACAAGTAAATATTGTCCTATATAAAAATAGATTCACTAAATCCTTGATTCACCCTTCTTGACATATAATATTAAGTGAGAGATAATAGGGGTATTATATATAATAGTGATCATTCCAAACTACATAGAATATATGTATATGAGCTGTGTGTGTAGTGCTGATTGAGATGATACGAGATGATGAGCTACGGCGATCAATAGGTAAGTGTATCAAGGGCGTTATGCATATGTTGTGCAATACAGTGTGTATGGTGGTGCTTGTAGATGAGTATCATTTTGGGTGTCGAGGTTATCTCAAGGGGTAGAAGTAAATTGAGTCTCGCTAAAGTTGCCTGATGGGTAGGTGTATAGTGCCTCCGAAAGTGCATGTTGTATAGTGCTCTGCTGCTATTAAGTAGCCTAGCGGCGGTATGGTAGAGATGATAGCTGATGTAATTTTTAACCTGCTTTATTAGTTTTCCTATCGATGATGCTGTGGTGATGATGTAATGTTATATGTAGTATAACGGTAGATTAGCGAACGTGAGTGAGAAGTTGGTGTGTGGATTGAAGCCTCTGATGAGTCTAGGTTGATAAGATTGAGTGTGTAGTAAGATGATTACTATCACGCTCATGTGATATCGGTGGTTGAGTCAAAGGAGTTTATATGCGTCATTCATGCATCAGCAGACTATTATAATATCATCTCTCGTCTTCTCTCGTTCTCGGATATTTAAAGAATTAAATATTTTTATACATTAAAAAATAAAAAATATTTAGAATATAAATAATAATCCTTTTTTAAATTCCATGACTCACATATGATTAGTAATTAATAAAAATAATTTAGTTTATTACATTAATCACGACACATAGACATCAATAAATATATCACCTGATAAATAATTTTTTCTTAAGTATATTATGATGGTAGTCAGGATATATATATAATCTTGAAACGACAAACGCTACTTATTCAACTTACAGAAAATGCTTAAATTATATCGTAGATTATGAATTATTTTTTATAGTTACTTAAAATTATATGTACCTTAGTGATATGTAAAAGGTCATTTTTACTATTATTTACGCGTTGATTACTCCAGATTACGACGAATATAGATTTATTAAGCAAAGGCAAAGAAACTTGATACAAGGAAAGAGTTTCTTGTTCGATGAAACAAGATCGCCGGCTATTATCTGCATAAATACTAATCCGTGAATGTGCGAATAAGCTATTTCGTATTCTCCTCTTTGTATAAAGTGAGAGAAAAAGAATGATACTGACCCGTATGCCTTTGCCTGATTAAGATAACCAATATATCAGCACGTAGCTATATATACGTTCCTATACTAGTAGAGATGCCGCCATTTCGCGCAGGACGCAGAGCCTCACCGCAATTTGGTTAGCGGTGTGAAAGATCTTAGAGGGATCAATTAAACTTCTAGTTGAATAGAGGAGGATATGACGTGGCTGCTTCGCACGTCCATTTCCACAGTGATATTAACTCACGAGTTTCAGTGAATCCCTGGTAATTTATAGGTCACATTTTAAAATAATACCTTTAAATATAACTCTCGCTCCGCTATCAGTATATTTAATATGTTATCCTATAATCTACACATATATGAGAAAGATCAGGCAAACATATAAGTAAAGGAAGAATATATATAATTAAGAAATAATGTATTTATGTAAATGGTAATACATACCTTAAATTAAGCGGCAAGCGATGTTGCTATATATACATGTATGTCACGCTCAAAACGTTTTGCATATACATATATGGCTTATATATAGTAAGTAGTATATATATATAAATCATAATAGACATTATTTAGTTGTAGTTGTACTCAAAATTCTCCATTAATAGAAAGGCCTACAATAGGGATTCAGTGATATCCTAGTTTGAAAACCATTCCATAAAGAGTACAAGAGCCTAAAATACTATATATATTAATTTATATATATATATATATATATTTATATATATATATTAAATTATATATTATTATATATAATATATTATATATATAATATATATATATATATATATATATTATATATAATAATATAATTATAATATAATATAATAAAATATATATATATATATAATATATAAATATAGTTTGATATGCAAATTATTGAAATAAATATATATATATTAGATTCCAAGCGAAAATATAATATTATGGTATATATATATAAGGGGATTGGTGTAAGGACTACTCTACTTGTAGAGTAAGCACTCACTAGAACATAAGATAATAAGCTCTCACAGTCTAACGGTGAATGTAGTATGGGTATATATAGAGGAAAACGTATAATGTAATAAATTTGGAACGGTATATTAGTGTAAGGAGGTTATTACGGAATGGTGGTTGATGATAAGGGTATTAGATAGGTGTATGTGTTTTTAAATAAATGTATGAGTGTATGTGTATGGATGCCATTCTGTAAGGTGAATATATAAAATACATTCATGTAATACCTATGTGAAATTAAATAATATATATAAAAAATTAGAAATCTCTCGGGCCGAAGAATATCTTAGAGAGTTAAAAGATTTGTGCCTAAACATTAAAAATTAAATAAAACGTAATGAAGAAAAACTAGTAATGAGTGGATAGTAACAATGGAAAAATCAGAATACAAATAAATAAATAAAAATCGGATATGAGCTTGAATAGATTAGATCTATAGATATCTCTCGCGCGTGTAATATTGCATGTGACTGCGCGCCCGCGTGTATTCATGATATTCTCGCGGTTCCGCTCTTTGAGCGGTACGGAGTGACACGCGATACGAAGGCAAAAATGGTCACTTATGTCTCTGAGTATTTAAGTGGAGTGAGCTAAATATAACGCTGTTTGAGTTATAAACCTTCAGATAAACGCCTCACTCCCCCTATATATATATTTTATAGGGAGTAGTAGGGGTATAGAAATTTCACTTATATATATATATCTATCATATACGTACCGTATAATAAATAAAAAAAAAAAAAAAAAAATTAAATAAAAAGAAATAGATTATAATTTTTAAAAATCAAAAGGTATTTTTAAAAATTTTGGAAAAAAATAAATACATAAAATACTATAAAATAAAATTAAAAATAAAATAAAAAAAAAGATACCCTAATGAATGTTAAAGTACTAGTGAAGATAAAATAATTTGGGCCTAACAAAAATAAGTATCATAGGTCATATAAAGTAATAAAATACCGTTGACGTTCAAATAATGATCCATACTCACACTCTCGAGGTTCTCAGTCAATGTAGTTCAAAAGGGTGACTAGAGTCACGGTATTTGATCCGGGATATTGGACTACCTTCCTACTACTGTAATCGTGGCAAATCAAGTAGTCACCAATAAATTTATTTTGATATATATATATCCAATTATATATATAGGTATAGCTCCTTATACTACAGAATCACCTATATAGTGTTAAGCTGACGGCGAAACATGTATTATTTCGTGGGCGAGGTGTGATGTATTCTCTCGCGCCGGTCCTGGAAGCTTCTTAGAGTGGATTTTTAGTGAGTATATTTTATATATATATGCTCGACAGAGAATTCACTATAGAGATAAAAAAATATATAGGATATATATATATAGTGATATATAGTATATATAATATATATATATATATATATATTTTTATTATATATATATATATATATTATATATATATATATATATAGTTATTATATATATATATATGCATATACGGTATTATATATATATTATATTATATATATAGTATATATATATATATACGTATAGTAATATATGGTAGTATAGTAGTATAGGTATATATATAAGCCGATATATATATATGTATATATAGTATATAGTATATATATAATATATATATATTTATATATTGAGTATTTTTAAAATTTTAAAAAATTAAACTTATTGCATTAATAGGTATATATATAGGTATATAGTATATATATGTATTATATATATTATATATATATAATATATTATAGTAATATATATATATATATAGATATATATATATATTATTATATTTAGAGATGGAGTTAAGTTATCGGTACTTTGGTATCGAGATTCCTATTGAGTTATCTCGGAAAAGAATAACTTTTGATATACAAAATCCTGTTTAAATATTTAATTTTTTTTTTTTTTTGCTGTGAATCGCGCTTGTTGACGATTTTACATAATATTTGCTAAATAAAGTATTTAGGTTATAAGATAATTTTAAAACATATATGTTAAAAATTATTTAGGAAGCAAAAACCAAAACATCTTCAATAGCATAAATTTTATGAGTTGCGCCCTGTCCTATTTACTTTAATATGCCATGAGCTGTAGAGTGATAACTTATTGGAAGGAGTCGAGAAATTAGTAATATACCTGAAAGGGTAGGAAGGAATATCCTTAAACATTAAATATACTGCAAAAGCTTGTCTCCTCTTGGACATTTCTGCTTTTTTTGGTATTAGTAATTACAGAATCTTTACTGGATCATAATTATTGGCGAGTATCTCAAATATTTAATTGAATACCTTTTGACATTAAAGTTTTAAAATTTCGTGTGTTTAAAGATTTTAATATAAAATGTTGATCAATATCCACATCCGCAAGCTGTTAAACCTGATTATTATCAGTATTTGAAATAAATTTGTAGTAAGTATACTTTGATCCAAATTTAATAGTGGTATTGGTATCGGAATCAATATCGACAGTATCGTATTGGTATCGGTATAAATTTTGGTACCGCTCCATCTCTAATATATTAAAATATATCGTCGGTGCTCAAGAAGAGTAACAACAATTCTAAAAAAGTTAATTTCCCATAAGAGTAATTGAAATTTTTTATTTTTCTGTTCCTATCTTGAAAAGGACTATGCAGCTTTATTATTTCATAAGATAAAATCTCATAAAAAAACTTTTTAATCTGTAGTGGGTGGGCCACCCACCCCCCCACCCCCACCCACCTTCCAAAAAAAAAGTTTATGCGATTTATTGAGTCACTCTTTAAATGTACCGACGATATATATTTCGTTGGGATTTGGGAAGAAGGTGGAGTATGTCTACACTCTTTATAAATATATTGATCAAATCAGAGAGAGAGACCTGCAGATTCACCTGGAACCTGTTAACACAACCAATTTAATAATTAAGATCGGAAAACGCGGGACAACAAAGTCTTCTTACTCCTATAGATAAAATTCGGTATTGTATCTGGTTGTGCTACCGAGTTCCACTAAGTATATATAGTATATAATATACTCTATATACTTTATATATATATATATATATATATATATAATTACTATATATATATATATATATATATATATACTATATACTATATATTATAATATATATATATATATATTATATATATAATATATATATATATATATAATATATATATATATAATATATGATTATATATATATATATATATATATATATATTATTATATATATATATATATTATATATATATATATATATACTATATATATATATATATATATATTATATATATATTATATCAACAGAAGTATTATAAAATAGGAAAAAATGTTAAAAAGGTTCAAAGTATACGGTAAAAAAATTTGAATATAAATCTATATTTTCATAAAAATTAATATATATATATTATATATATTATATATATTATTATAATGATATTAGTATATTATATAGTATATATATATATATATAATATATATATACTATATGTATAATATAATTATATATTATAATAATATATATATACAAACAAAGGTATGGATGTGTAAGTTTATTTTATTTATTACTAATAGACACAAAAACAGATATTTTTTAATTTAATTAAAAAGATCTGAGCACCAATTGATGTTACTGTTATGTAGAAGATATAAAAAAGTCTTTTTATTTGAATTCGCGACTGGGATTAAAGCTAAGTCTTTAAAAAAGGCGTCGCTATTGAGATCCTCGGGGAGGCGGGTCAAAAATTGCGCGGCGTGGGCGGTACAATCTTCGGAGAGGATGTCTTTTTCAAAGTGTTTCAATATACCTTGAGGTTTAAATGAAAGAAGGAATGAAGTTAGTAAAAATATTATCTATTGTTATGAATAGTCTATATGTAATAAAAATTTAACAATATAATTGAATCGATGAGTGGAAAAACGGTACTAGTCCAAAGTCAGCCATTTTTAGATAAAACCATAAATCAATGCTAAAATGCATAGAACTACACATTGAGATGAACAGTAGTATTCATACAAAACTAAACGATATTGTAGCAGTTTTTTCGACCAGTGCTGTCTGTCCACTCACCGATTCAGTTGTAATATTTACTATCAAAAGCTTAAGGTAAAAATAATACCGTCAATACCTAGTCCTGCTCGAAAGAAGAATTCCTCTCCATCTCGCAAATAAACATCCCATATTCTGGCTGCAACGTCCAATGGGAATGAGCGCGAAAAGACAGTCAATACCCAATCCAAGAAATACATATTCGGGAGTACGTTCAGATTCTTCAAATGACCTGCTATGTGAGGAAGGTTTTCATGGAGAACTTCTTCAAAAGTTGCATAAGTAGGTTGCAATTCTGACAAAGATAACATAACAAATATTAAGCAAAAATTTGATGTCTAACAGCACTTAAATATTGCTTATATCTAAGGGTTTATTTTTTATTCAATGTCAACCTATTCCGAAAAAAACCGCCACTATGATCCCTTTTAACTCTCACTTGTATCCTATCTAAGATCTTTGATACCCTTCTCAATTCACCTTTCCCGATTATCTGGAATCTCATTCTCTTCTTCCGATCACCAGTACGGCTTTCGGAGCTCGAGGTCTACTTGTGATATAATTCCCTTTATAACCGATTTAAAGTTTTCCACCCTTAGGACTATGGGGAGACATGTATGGTGGCGCTTAAATATCTAAGGCTTTTGGCAATATATGGCACGGTCACTACTTTCTAAGCTACGCTCCTTGAGTTTTCCTCCTCTCTTTGTCTCTACTTAGTCTAGCTTTTCTTCCAAAATTGCTCAATTTCGGCTGTGTTGATGGGCCGACTTCTTCCTTCCATGCTAATAGTGGTGGTGTTCCTCTTATCTCCTAATTTATTCCTGCTTGTCCAAAGCTGCTCATCTAACTTTATCCATTCATATGCTGATGACTCGACCCTCCATTTAACTACTTTCAAATCTGCTCCCTATTTGGCTTCCAAGATTGTCTTTCGTTTTAATCATCTTTCCAATTCTATGTTCGCTGATCCGGATAGAATTTCCCGGTGGGGCTGTCTCAACCTTGTGAAATTCAATTCTTTAAAAGCCACTTCTACAAATCTACCTCTCTAAGACACCTAACTTTCCTATCTCTTTCGATGGTTCTCTTATCTCACCTGTTGACCATAACAAACACAAAAAAAATTTCTTGGAAACCTTACATCACAATGGTTTCTGGGGCGGCCTCAAAGAAGCTGGGAGTTCTGCCTAGACTGCGAGACTTTTTTTCTGCTTTTCCTCTTCTCAGTTACTTCAACTATATAACTATACATGGTTCTCATCCGCTCGTCTAAAGAGTAATGCTCTCATATCGGGAGGGAGACTCTGGTTTAGCCATACTTTTGGACAGTGTCGAGTCAAAGGTCTAAAGGTTTATAAACTGTTCAACACTTTCCAATTCACTTGACCCTCGACCTCTATCTTTGCGAAGCGATGTTGTGGCTTTATTTCTTTTCTATAGGTACCACAGCGGCAAGTGCTCGAGGGAACTGAGCACTTGCGTACCGCCACCTTTACGACCCCCTCGTAGCACAAGGGGTGCAGTGTCTGCACATGAGTTTTGCGTAGATATTAGCAATTCCAGGCATGTTCGCAGTTCTGCTTCCTTCTATCCAACCACCTCTGTTCTGTGGAATTCTCTTCCACCTTCTGTGTTTCCGGCTGAATTTAATCTCCCCCCTCACTTTAAGACCTGCTCATCTGCGAAATTTGCGTTAGATGACTACATTTTTAGTGTTTTAGCACCCCCCTCCTTGAATATGACTCTGCCCGTGAGTGGTGGTGAAAATTATATATGAAAAAAATAATAAAGTCACTAGAAACATAAAAAATAATTACAATTAATTCTACTAGTTTTATACTCTGTTTCCACAGAGATAGCATGTTAACGCACCTTATATCCTTCACAAAAGTCTAACTTTATGGAGAAACGGATGTCAAAAGTTTTACTCGCGGTGTGATATGTGCACTGGTGATATGATATCTATGATACGAGGTGAGAGATAGATGATGAACACGATAGATTGGAGTGATTGGATGGGATTGACGATTAGATGATATATATATTATATAAGTGCAAGGATATTGAGAAGTTTCTTTTTAATTGAGTTGGTTATATTTTGAAATTCAACATTTAAAAATCACTCGAATAATAGTACTTATATATAATATTAATAAACAGATCATAGGAGGTATAGTTATTATATTGTTACAAGGGATAGATGAGTGTCTAATTATTAAGCCGCTTCAGTATATAAGCAAGAAATCTATTCCTGCACAGAATATAGCAAGTATAGCCATATAAATACTTATAATAATAAACAAAAATAAAATTAGTGTTTTGCTATACATAAATAAATAACAAATGACTAATAAATTATATTGTAGAGCAATAAGCCAACACTTAACAATAATTTTATTAAACCCCAAATTTATAAAGCTTTTGTATATTGACTCAAATTTAATATAGATATATATAATAAATCACTCTGTCATATTCTAATTGATCATAATCTATATTAATATATAAAATAAGGTATATTATAAAGTTATATAATTATAATTATGTAACAACTTTAAGATAATAATATCTGTCAGCTTCTATTAAAAAAGTATGTAAAAGTTAATATTGGTATTACAAATCGTATTTTAATTAAAGATTAAATTCCTAAAATAACTTTTAGAGATAAAAATGCCAGAATCATACAATTTTTAGCAACACATCCTACGCGAAAATAAGCTTCGATTTTTCTTTTCATCTTAATACTTACAACGTGTTGGTCGACAGTAAAAAACGCCATGAGCGGAGATCTATTAATGAGATTGGAGAAGTATATAAAAGCTTCACTTTCCTCCATATTCAATAGAAGTGTAGCAGCTATGAAGGACATGCCTTGAACGTAGCCTACGTCGGGACGGTAAAGGACGTACGCCCCGAGAATATTGTGCAAAGGATCGTGGAATGGACCACCCTGTATAAATAGCAAAAAAAATAAATAGTTAAATCATTTAGTAGCTGAACGGTTTAAATATTACCTCTGAGAAAGACATAATTCGTTTGAAATATAGAAAATTACTAAAGAATTTGGCTAAACGTTATCTTAAATTTATAAACTTTTCACGATTCTGGTACTAAATAAGATTTCCAAATTTAGGTTAACAAAAGAAAAACCAAAGGAAGTGTTTCTCCTACACATACAAACCTATTTACTCTCACTCACAAGTACAAGTAGTCATATAAATTCAATAATATTTAACCAATATCAAATTAATCAAACTATCTAGCCTTTCGATAAAATTCTTAAAAGGATTCACCAAATACTAAAATAAATACAAAAACTAGCAATACCCAAAATATAATTGGTAAATTCAAATTAAATTTCAAACTAAATGGTTGGAGAATTACAATCTTGATAACAATCAAACCATCAAACACATAGAAAAAATGAGCTTTATCATACTAGGAACCATCGTAGTAATTACACAAATATCACATTTTTATATACTCCAAGGCTACCTAATATCTTTCAAAAGTTTCTACTTTTCTGAGAAACCAATTTTAAAAGATTGCTAAATGAAATATGACCAAAATCACTTATAAAGTTACCGCGTTCCAAAGAATACATATCGCTAAACTATAAAATAACTTACAACTTCAACCATCATTACAAAAGACAACGCTACTCGTTCAATACATGTCCTTTCCTTACCCCAAAATGATCTTTTCCTACATTTTAACATATTCGCGGCCAACTACGACAGCCAAATCGAACTTGACAAAGTGTTTAGTAGTACTAGAGAAGAAATATCATCTCGAAATAGCTTTTACTTACATATTATGCCTTTGGGTCTATTAGCTTATTACTATAATGAACATATTAACCTTACTAGCAACTAGCAAAATTAAAAACATTTTGTTACTGAAGGATACGTATGTA
>JABUQX010023079.1:10000-13123 GCA_015478945.1 Trachelipus rathkii | reverse complement strand
AACCACACACACACATGAGATGGAGGTATAAGCGAAAGACCCAGGTTCAGCAGCTGGTCGCTCGTTTGAAGTATGAGCTTCTATCTCTCTTCTTGGGCTCGTTCTGCCTCAGCAAAAATTGAGCCCCACCCTCCTAAGATTAGGGCCTGCCCGTGACGCGGTGGTGTTAACTGTATAAAATATATATATATATTTATATATATTATATATATATATATATATTATATATTATATATATATATATATATATTATATTATATATATATATATATATCTACTTTATTTATAGTTAAAAAGTTTTCTCTTACTTCGATACTAGGAGCATTTCCGCTGAGGTAGTGAAAGTTTCTTTAACGAAATCATTAAATTTTTTCTATAAATGTTGCGCCGATATTTTGTTGTCGAGATTTTATAAAGAATTTAAATAGTAAAAATACTTACAAGTTTATCTGAACAATGAACAATGAAAATGAAAAATCGAGATTGAGGCAGTTCAAAACGGCTTGACTATCATATTTTACTGTTATCAAAAGAAGCTTCAAACCTCGCTAGAATGGTGCACCTTCATTGATCGGGAAAAAAATGGTCATTGCTCAAAAAACCTCTTGCTTTGTACGACAGTTCGTTCCAAAGTTAATTCATATAAATGTGGAAATGACATAATACCAGCACATGCATTAACTATGAACACCATTTGAAGAATTCATAAAAAATCAGCGCCTCTGCAGCTTCTGTCTCCCGATGTAATACCATTTATCTCAACGCTAAGGAGGCATTTTGAAACACTTCAAATAAAAAATGATCGACGGCTTCAAAAAGAATGAACAGCATGTATTATAAACTAGGGCTAGAAAAACGCTTGGTTCTGTGGAAATTAACGACCTTCATACTATTGCAACTTACTTAGACTCCCCGTTATAGAGGCAAGTTTTTATTAGTAAACACACATATTCAGATGATTCAAATCGTCACTTTGTGCTTTGGCAGTTGAAAAACTTCACTCCGCAACAGTCTATTAATTCGCGCACCATTCAAGGAAAAAAACGACATCCTAAAGAACCAACAACCTTCTAACAAATAAATCACTAACAGATCTCACTGGAGAATTTACTAGCAGTCCATGTAGTGATCGAAGAAACCACACATTACCAAAAGATTTTTTTTTTTTTTTTTTTTTTTTTTTTTAGCAGTTGTCACCACACATCACGGGCAAGAGGCCCTATTCCCACAGGAGGCGGGTGTCTGCAGCGCCTCAGAAGTCAAACAAACTAAAGTAAATTACGCAAATGAGCACAGACGCAGGCTTTGAAGTGGGAGAGATTAAATTCAGCAGGACACAGAAGATGGGAAGAGAATTCCACAGAACCAGATGTGCCCAGGAAGAAAGGAAGACGTGCGAACTAGCTCGGAGTTAATACATCAACGGCAAAACGTCATGTGCAGACACAGCAACCCCTAGTTCTAGAGGGCAGAGTAAAGGTGGGTACCGCGAGTGATAAGCCTCCCTCAGAGCACCTGCCGCTGCTGTACCTCGATAGAAAAGAGATAAAGCACAACTCCGCGCCGCCAAAAGTAGAGGGTCCAAGGAACTGGAAAGTAACAGAACAGTTTTATAAGCCTTTTTTTACCTTTGACTCGACCCTATCCAAAACGCCAGGTGAAGACCAGAGCCCCCCCACCGATATGAGAGCAGCAAATCCCATACAAGGGCGGATGAGGCCCTTGTATAGCTGGAGCAACTGAGAACGAGGAAAAAAAGTCTCGCAGTCTAAACAGAAACTCCCAGTTCTTTGAGGCCGCTTTAGCAACCGTTGTGATGTGAGGTTTGCAAAACACATTTTTTTGTTTATGTTAAGGCCAAGGATGATTTATTCGGAACAGGAGAGCGAGAGAACCGTCGAAAGAGATAGAAATTAGAAGGTGTCTTAGAGAGGGCGATTTTGTAGAAGTTGAGTTTTTTAAAGAATTGAATTCAACAAGGTTCGCGACCCCACCCGGAAATTCTATCCAATCAAGCGAGAATAGAATCGGGAAAATTAAGAAGATGAGAGGCAATTGTAGAAGTAAAAGAAGGGAGCAGAATTGAAATGAGTTGCAAGAATGAAGGGTCGAGTCAATGGCATATGAGTGAATAGAGTGAGATGTGCAGGTGACATCATTAATGAAAAGTAGGAATAAAGTAGGAGATAGGCAGAACCCTGAGGAACACCACTATTGACAGAAAGGAAGAAGAAGTCGCCCCATCACAACAGCCGATATTGAGCGACTTTTTGAAAGAAAACTAGACAAAGTAGCAAAGAGAAGGAGTAAATCCCCAGGAGGGAAGCTTGGAGAAAGCACGTGACGCGTGGCATCACCGGTCAAATGCCATTTGGTATGTCAAGCGCCACCACGCAAGTCTCCCCGTAGTCCTAAGGGCGGAAAACCATCAAATCAGTAAACTAGGAAAGTATATCGCCGCCAGACTCGAAACGCCAGCAAACCGTACTGGCGACCGGAAAGAAGTGAATGAGATTCCAGATGCTCTAAGAAATAAGAATCTGAAGAAGAGTTTCAAAGAATCTTAGATAGAATAACAATACAGAGCTAGTAGGCGATAGTAAAGGCAATCAGAGCGGCTCCATTTTTCCGGAAATAGGTTGGACATGTGCGTGCTTCCAACACTGAGGGAAAGGCTAGTATTGAGACATAGAGAAATATAGTTGAACGAGGGGCGGCGATAGCACGGAAGCATACTCTCTCAAAACTCGGGGAGGAATGCATCTCGGGCCACCCGCCTTCCTAACGTTCGTCAGATTTCAGGAGCCCATGCAGCGCGATCGAATGTAATCACAGCAAAGGCAAAAGCAAAGGCATAGGCACCTGAGAGGACGAAGGAGGAGGATCGAGTGGAATGCCAGATCTCGCTCCAGCGCGTTGAGTAGAAGGAAATAGGAGGCGAAGAAGATTGCGGCGCTTTCAGTTGGAGAATTACGCACAGCGCCATCAGAGCGAAATACGAGGACGGAAAAGACAGATTACCGAAGTTGTTGGAGATGTTTTGGTCAAGAGGCCAGAAAGATCTTTGTCGGTAGGAGAACCAAAGAGGTTAGCTTCACTTCTCGTTTGATGAAGCCAGCTTTG
>JABUQX010023079.1:0-5000 GCA_015478945.1 Trachelipus rathkii | reverse complement strand
AACGTGGTTGAATGTACAAAAGCAAATGATGAAGTTTCAAAGAAAGATGCTTGGAATTATATAAGGAGAGAAAAAATGAATGCCTAAAAGATGCATACGTTAGAGAAAAGAAGAGGTAAATGAAACAGTTTGGAAGGAGATGAATTGGGGACATTACAGGAAATTAGGAAAGCTTCTTCTGAAGAGAAGCGCGGAAAGGTTAAGAATAGAATAAGGGGAACCTGCTTAGAATAATGAATAGGGATGGTGTTTTTGTAATTGATGAAATGGATGTGATTGGAGTGTGGAAAGAACACTTTGAAAATCTGGATAATATTGGCAGTAATGATGAGGTGATAATGACTGTGTTTGGGTTTGATGGTACAAGAAGGAATAGGTATTTTGGGGATGAGGTTATTAGCAAGGAGGGGGTAATGGGTAGAGTGAGAAAGTTGAGAATGGTAAATCTGCAGGTATAGATGAAATTACTGGTGAAATGATCAAGAACGGAGGCAAAATGGTGATTGATTGGACCTTGAAGTTGTATAATAAAGCGTTTATGGAGGTTATAGTTTCGAGGGATTGGAGGAAGAGCAGTAATAGTACCTTTATATAAGGGAAGGGAGATAAAGGGAACTGTAGAAATTATAGGGTATTAGTTTATTGAGTGTAGTTAGGAAGGATAAATGCTGGTGTTTTGGTCGAAAGAGTGCCCCGAGAGTGACTGAAGGACTGATGGTGAAGAACAAGGTGCGTTTAGAAGTGGTAGAGGAATGTGTGGATCAAACTTTACATTGAGCAAATGATAGAGAAAATTAGAGAGAGAAGAATAAATTGTATTTAGGTTTTATGGATTTGCCAACAGGGGTATGATAGCGTTAATAGGGAGGTCTATGGCAGGTGTTAGTGATATATATTGTTGGTGATAGGCTTCTGATGGAATCAAAGTATGTATGATGATAGTGAGGTGGTGTGTAAGAATAAATGGTTCAAAGTGATTGATTTAGTATTAATAGCGGAGTGAGGCAGCGTTGTGTTATGTCTCCTGGGTTTATTCAATTATGTATATGGATGGGTTATGAAAGAATTGAAGGTGGGCGTGATAGGAAATGGTGTTAGAATGGATGGAGATGAGTGGAGGGTGCCCTACCTATATATGAGGATGATTTGGTTTTGTTGGCGAATTTGAAGAGTTTGAGAGGATTGTAGAGAGATTTGGCGGGTGCTGAAAAGGAAGGGGTTTGAAAGATAAACATAGATAAGAGGTTAGTTATGTTGTGAGTGCAGGACAGTCTCAGTGTGAAGTTATGTTAGATGGTGAGCAGCTGAACAAGTGTCAGAGTTTTAAATTATTTAGGGTATATGTTGGATGCGAAGGGAACGGATGATGCAGATTTTTGTTAGGAAAGTTGTGAATGCAAGAAGGTGGCTGGTGCAATTAAATCGTTGGTGAATGTAAAGGGACTAAGTTTTTAGTGTGGCCTTAGGGTTATCATGAGGGTATGTTGTTACCTGGTGTTATGTTATAGTAGTGAGACTATGGTCGGGAGGATTAGGAAGTATAGATCTAAAGTTCAATGTGTCAGATGGGACAATCTTAGGGGCATGCTAGGTGTGAGAGAATTGATAAAATGAGCAGATAATGAACATAATAGAGGACTTGTGTGGTTGATGAAGAAAGGGGGTAAACGAGAGAATAAATGAAAATATTGTTGAGATGGTTTGGTCATGTGGAAAAGGAATGAATGATAGCGGTTTTTAAGCAGAATGCTATAGTGGCGAGGTGTGAAAACCGACCGGGCTGCGGAGAATCGTAAGAAAAGTGGATTGAGTCAGCTAAACGAATGTCTGAAGGAGAGAAATTTGAGTTTGGCGAGGCGAGATTAAAGGTGCATAATAAGAGAGAATGGGGGGGTTTTGTGAGGGGGTGTGGTTGTGGGCCCACCTGGGTCAAAGGATGAACCCTTACACTGAATGAATTTACCATAGTGAGGGTTCCGTCGCGGTCCCGTGAAGCTCTGAGGTGGATTTTCTGACTGCGACGAGTCCTTACTAATTTATTTTACACAGGAGGGGGGGGGGGGTAAGGCTGGGCTTTTTTTTCGACTTTTGTTCCTTTTCTTATACTGCTTTTCTTTTTCTGGACGCATGTACGCACCTTACCACAAGTTTTGGGAAGAAAAAGGCTATATGAAGAAAATATATATATATAATATATATATATATATATATATATATATATATATATATATATATATATATATATATATATAAATATATATATATATCACCTTTACTCCCAGGTCCTTTGGAAGAAAAAAGGAGGATGAAAGAAAGAAGATATAATATATATATATATATATTATATATATATATTTATTATATATATATTATATATACATATATATATATATATATATATATATATAATATAGTATATAATATATATATTTATACTATATATCTATTATCTATATATATATAAATTTATATATATATATATTACATTATATCTTATTATATATATATATTATATATATATATATATATATATATATTATATATATATATATATATATAATATATATAATAATAATAATAATAATAATAATAATAATAATAATAATAATAATAATAATAATAATAATAATAATAATAATAATAATAATAATAATAATAATAATAATAATAATAATAATTGAAATGTAATAACTTATATGCCATTAGATTCACTGCAACAACACTCAACGACGGTCGAATCATATATTGTATACCTCTTTTAACATTGTATTTACTGTATTTTAATGCTAAATACCCTAAAAAGACTTGATATATATGAAAAATAAGTAATTTAAAAAAAAACAAAAAAAAAACCAAAAATTTTGGCCATTGGTCTATTTTTTTTTAAAAAAAACGTGTTTTTTTTTTTAAAAAAAAACGAACGGTTTTTTTTTTTAATCCCAAACCCAAGGAGAACATGACAAAACGTCGAAAAAGGAAGCCCAGCCTTACGCCCCCTCTTTTACCATTTAATTAGGGAGAGCTCGTCACAGACAGAAAATCAACCCTAGAGCATCATGGAGACCGCGACGGACCATCACTATGGTAAATCGTCAATGTTAAGGTTCATCCCCTGGCCAGGTGGCCCACAACCATGCCCCATACAAAGCCCCGCCATTCTCTCCTATCATGCACCTTTATTCTCGCCTCTGCCAACTCACATTTGTCTCTCCTTCGACATTCGTTCACCGACTTCAATCCCCTTCCTCTTCGGTCTTCCCAGCCGGTCGGTTCCCAACACACTCTCCACTATTACATCCGCTTAACCAACCGGCTATCATTCATCTTTCCACATGACCAAACCATCTAACATACTTTCATTTATTCTCTCACTTTACCCCTTTCTTCACACCACACCACTCTCTATTACGTTCATCCCTCACTTTATTAATTCTTTTCCCACCTTACATAGCCCCCTAAGATTGTCCATCTGAACACATTGAATTTAGATCTATACTCTCTTATTCCAGACATAGTTCCACTACCATACGAAATAACACAGGGTTAACAACATACCTCTGTAAGACTTCTAGCGCACTCAGACTTAGGTCCCTTTACATTCACCAACGATTAATTGCACCACCAGCAACCTCCTGCCATTCACAACTTTCCTACTACCACTCTGCATCAATCCGTTCCTTCTCATCCAACACATACCACTAAATATTTAAACTCAGGACACTTGTCTCCAGCTGCTCATCATCTAACATAACTTTACACTGAGACTCACTCACAACCAATAACCTTACTCTTATCTAACTGTTTACTTTCAAAACCCCTCCTTTTACACACCCTGCCAAATCTCTCTACCAATCCTCTCAAACTCTCTTCAGATTCACCACACAAAACCAAATCATCCGCATATAATAGGTAGGGCACCCTCCATTCTCTTCCATTCTCCATCATTCTAACATTATCTTCTACCACCCCCACTCTAATACTTTCATAACCCCATCCATATACAAATTGAATAACCAAGAAGACATAACACATCCCTGCCTCACTCCGCAATTAATATTAAAACAATCACTTTCAACTCCATTTATTCTTACACACTTTACTATCGTCATACATACTTTTGATTCCATTCAGAAAGCCTACCACCAACACCAATATATCACCTACTACCTGCCATAGAGCTTCCCTATTAACCCTATCATACGCCTGTTGCAAATCCATAAAACCTAAATACAATTTATTCTTCTTCTCCCTCATTTTCTTAATCAGGTTTCAATGTAAAGATTCGATCCACATATCCACCACCACTTCTAAACGCACCTCGTGTTCTTCACCAACCAGTCCCTCAGTCCTCGAAACGCACTCTTTCAAACCAAAATACCAAGCATATAACCTCTCACCTACAACACTCAATAAACTATTCCCCTATAATTTTACAGTTCCCCTTTTTCTCCCTTACCCTTAATATAGACGGTTACTATTACCGCATACTCCTCCAAATCCCTTTGGAAACTATACCCTCCATAACGCTTTATTACACAAACATATCCAATCCAATCAATCACATTCTCAGCCTCCGCATCTGATCACTTTCACTAGTATTTCTAAATCCCCCCGCCCCTATACCTGCAGATTACCATTCCTTCAAAACTTCTCCATTCTACCCATTTACCTCCTCACTTACTAAATAACCTCATCCCCAAAATACCTATTCCTTCCCTTGCAACCATTCAAAACCACACATATTCACTATCACCTCTTAATTACTGTTAATATTGTGCAGATGTTTCGAAATGTTCTTCCACACTCCCTCACCATCCATTCATTCAGTTACAAAAGCACAATCCCTATTCTTTCTAAGCAGATTCCCTATTTCTCATTCTTAACCTTGTCGCGCTTCCACCTTCCAGCAACGACGTCCTATCCACCCTATAGTAGTCCTCACTCACTTACCTTCCAAAACGGTGTTCATTACTCTTATGTTATTCTCACTTAATATCTCT
>JABUQX010023078.1:40000-46703 GCA_015478945.1 Trachelipus rathkii | reverse complement strand
CAGACGCAGGCTTTAAAAGTGAGGGAAGAATTAAATTCAGCAGAAACACAAAGATGGAACAGAGTCCACAGAACAGTGGTGGCGAAAGAAGGAAGCACTGCAGCGATCTAGCCTGGGCCCTGGAGTTACCAATATCTAACACAAAACTCTTGCGCAGATACAGAACCCCTTGTGCTACGAGGGCGTTTTAAAGGTGGTGGTACGCGAGTTGGTAAGTTCCCTTTATCACCCAGGGGGGGGGGGGGGGGGGGGGGGGGGGGGGGGGGGGGGGGGGGGGGGGGGGGGGGGGGGGCCCGCTGCGTAATACCTATAGAAAAAGAGATAAAGCACCAACTCGCGCCGCAAAAGATATAAGGTCAAGTGAACTGAAGTACAGAGCAGAGTTTATAAGCCTTTTTGGCTTTGACTCGACCCTGTCCACCAAAAGCCGGTAAAACCAGAGCACCCAGATATGAGTAACAGTAACTCTATACAAGGGCGAATGAGACCCTGTATAGCTGGAGTAACTGAGATAAGAGGGAAAAAAAGTCTCGCAGTCCTAACAGAACTCCCAGTTTCTGCTCAAGCAACCGTTGTGATGTGAGGTTTCCAAGACATTTTTTTTAATTTATGTTAAGCTCAAGGATGTTTATATTGTCAACCGAGAGATGAGAGAACCGTCAAAAGAGATAAGAAAGTTAGAAGGTAATTTTAGAGAGGGAGATTTGTATAAGTTGGGTTTTTATCAGAATTGAATTTCACAAGGTTGAGACGAACCCCACCCGCAAATTCTATCTAGATCAGCGAAGAATAGAATCGAAAAGATAGACGAGAGGCCAATCTTAGAAGGAGAGAAGGGAGCAGAATTGAAAATGTAAGTTGAGAAATGAAGGGTCGAGTCAATCAGCATGTGAGTGGTTAGAGTTAGATGTGGAGGTGAGAAGACTCATTAATGAAAAAGAAGAATAAAGTAGGAGATGAGACGAAACGCTGAGAAACTCCACTATTGCCTTAAAGGAGAATGAAGTCGCTCCATCAACATGAGCCGAAGTTTCGACTTGAAAGAAAGCTAGACCAAAGTAAGCAAGGAGAAGGAGGAAAGGAGTTAGCTTGGAGTGACGCGTGCCCGTGCCATACCCGGTCAACATGCTTGGATTAGTCAAGCGCCACTACGCAAGTCGGCCAGTAGTTCCTAAGAGCGGAAACCATAATCAGTAAAGTAGGAAAGTATATCGCCAGTAGACTTTGAACCCCAAAAGCCGTACTAGCGCTCTGGAAAGAAGAGAAATGAGATTCCAGATGGTCTAAGAGTGAGAGTTGAGAAGGGTTTCAAAGATCTTAGATAAATACAGTGAGAGCTATAGGGCGATAGTTGAGCGATCAGAGGCTTCCTTTTTTCGGAAATAGGTTGGACATGGCGTGCTTCCAAATACACATGGGAAAGTGCTAGTATTTAAGACATAGAGATATATAGTTGAACGAAGGGTGGTGTCAGCACGTTAGCACATTCCCTCAAAACTCGGGGCTTTTTCAACCCTGTGTTAAATATTATAAACTGGATAATAACTCTGAGTAAATATGAAACCATTTTTGAGCTCGTTGAGAGAGCGTTAGGAAATTTTGAAAAAAAAAGTTTATATCTATCGAAATCGAATTTAATACCATTTTAACAATTCTGAATACGAAAAATAACGTTTAAACTGTAAGGTGAGGCCAAAACTGTAATTAGAATGGTAGTGAAAATTTTTTTAACTCGTTATAGACCGTTAATTTTTTCCGAAATTAATCGAAAGCGTTAAAAAGTTAAACGAAAAATTTAACGAGTTAATAATACGGATTAACGCTTTAACGCGTTAATGCCACATTTTGTATATAATATATATATTATAATATTATATATATAATATAATATATGAAATATATAATATATATATATATTATATATGTATATATAATAATATATATATAATATAATATATATATATAAAGAGAAATATAATGAAAGTGACGTTCAGATGGTGGTCATCGTGGAATAAGGATGGAAGATGTCGGTTTGGCTAAAGCGGGATATATGAGTGGTGAGTGTGTTTGGAATTCACTCGCTCCATGGATGACCGAAGAAATATTATATTATATATTATATATATATATATATATAATATATATATGTTATATTTAAATATATATAATAGTGGTAGTGTGTTGGGAATCGATATATAAATATATATTTATATATATATATATATATATAACCTTTTTCATTGTTTTAGGTGGCGTATGGAATGACAGAAACGAGTCCAGTAAGTTTCATGTGCTTTCCATCTGACTCCTTAGCGATTAGGTCCAAAACAATAGGATACCCTTTAGATCACGTCGAGGTACATCTTTCATTTCGAAGGGTCACCTGTTGGCCTAATTTTATTAATTGTTGCTGAAACTATCTCGATGCTTTGTTATATATGAATGACAAAGTTTTTATATTAACAGGCTAAAATTGTAAACGAAAATAATGAAATTGTGAGGATTGGTGAGCCAGGAGAAATATTGATCCGAGGCTTCTGTAATTTTTTAGGTTACTGGGGTGATGAAGAGAAAACTAAAGAAACGATCGGTCAGGATAGATGGCTGAGAACTGGGTAGGTGGTAGGTAATTTTTGATCTTAAGTTTGAAACAATTATTATTATTGCGTACTAAGAATTATTATTATTATTATTATTATTATTATTATTCAAAACTTTCATTCTCATTTGCTTGAAAAGCCCTTACAGAGCAAGAGAACACAGCACAGTATCTCTCTTAAAAGATTTTTTAAAAAAATTATATGCCATGAAAAAAAATCCTAAGCAGGAAATGGATACTATTGCACAGAAATGCATGTAGAGGAGATACTACAGTGAGTTAGTCTAATGTTTCAAATTCACATTAATTAAAGTAAATCCCTTTGAATGTTGTGCCCGTAGTGCAGAGTGTGCGTGAGCGTGTGTGCGTGCAATATGACCCAAGATTGATGAGATTTAAATAAATTCCTTTGAAGGTTCCATTGAAACGCTCATAGTAAAGGTAAATATTCCCCAAACATACTGAGGTGAATGTTGTGAAGACGGTGTTTAGTTGACAGATATAGGCAGTCGAAGTCTTTAGTATTATTATATTCGACCACTTCCAGAAAACCTGAAATCAGAGTGACTTGTGAAAACCATACTCCATAAAAAAGGGTCGTAAGAGACCATTGTATTATAGAGTAATACTCTGTTTAGACGACTCTTGAAATGTTCACAGTTTATCTCTAGATCCAAAATTCCGTCAGTGTGAATGGAAATGGAATAAAATCCCTCAACGAAACTAGGAAGTTTATCCCTTTTTCAAATATTTCTCAGAAATTTGTTTTTCTCCGAGGAAAATAATCTTGGTTTGGTAGGACCTATAATATCTTAAATGCCATTTGATCTTTCAAGTTTTGTCAAAAACAGATGCCCATTTAGTAAAATGAAAAGTTTCAGGTAAATTCTCCTTGATATTTACAATAAAACTAATTTACTTGCGCTTCAATAAAAAGTTCTCCAAAGTATCATAATTTTACAGTGCGAACGTCTTTCCAGGTTTGTTGGGAATATATCCTGTAAAATTGAGAAAAAGAAAATGTGACATTTTTTATGATTAATTTTGCAATGCAATCATGGTATAACGGTAAGGTGGAGAAGTTAACGCAGATTGTGCAGAACCGCCAGTCTCTTTGAAGCTGCCTTATTAATTTTTTGTTTATTCCTAAAACACATTTTTTACGTTTATTCTTAAAACACATTCAAAAATATGGTTTTTAAAACTATTGAGGTAATGGATATTGTTTATTATATTTCTTCTGAGGTTCTTCACATGTGAAAATAATTTTCGAGACAAAAATAAGCATAATTCATAATCTTGCCATAAGAATTATGAGTTAATATCTTTTTACAATATTTGCAAAGAAAAATAATTTTCAAATTTCAATTAGTTATTCTCCCACTTGTGCTTTGTCTATCATTTCCCGTACTCATTTTATATGTTGCATTTTCTCATCTCCCTCCTATACATTGTTGTCTGTAACTCTAAACTCTTTTAAGTGCCCCACCCATTTTCCCTTCTTCAGGTTCTTACAGCCTTCCAGGTATTTGTTCCTGAACATGAATTATGAATTCACACCTTTAACTCCCTCCATCGCAGATTAGGGTACAGTTGAGAAAATAGTCCTTTTCTCCTTTGATCGGGCCGCCTACTGGAAGGGATCCGAACCGCTGCTAAATCATCTGCGAGGCTATCCCACACTTGGGTGTATAATCCCGTGCGCCACATCAGCTCCGTGTGATACACGGGAAGGAACCAAATACATAGTTCAGCTGATCTCACCCAAGACTACCTTTTGAGCTAGTGGTTTCAGGGAGGGGTGGGAAGGGCTCTGGACTCGCATTCAATGTGGTGTACAAGACACTCTTCCCTTAAATACTATTTTCCTTTTTACATACCTCCTGTTATATTGAATTTTATATATCACAAATTTCATTTTTAGATATCTTTATTTATTAAGGTAAAGTAATAGCGTTGAAGATAATTTATGAAAAAGACTAAAAATAAGTTATTGTTTTAAACAAAGGCAAACATGATCTTTCGTAGGGATCCTTCTTTGATTTGATTCCACCTGAGCTAGGGTCAGACAAGTGCTTTGATGCCCTTGTAGATGACATGAATTATGAATTCCATCCAATTCCTATGAATTCATCCTTGCCTTGGATGCTACATGTAAGACTCTCCTCATTCGACTGTTGAGGGTGTTTCGATCTCTGTTGCAACGTCATCTTACTCATCCACTTACCGTGCACAGAAATATAAATCACGATTCATTTAAGCTCATCAACTACATCTGCAACTATTTTCGGACTCCCCAGTGGTCATACCTTTGTACGCCACACACCTTTCATAATATTTATTTAAGCTCTCCGACATTGCGAAAGCTTACGTTACGTGGCCATCTAATTCCTAATTCTCAAGTAACACCAGTGACAATGATGAATGGTTCTCCAAATACAAGCCACATCTAGGAATCAAACAAAGTTCAGCACTATCACAGTTGTCACATTTCAACTCCTGATGCTGTCCATAATACCTCTACATATGCGGTTTAAGCATATGAAGTTGCGTCAGATGAGCCAACTAATGATGTGGCTTGCTTGCAAGGAAAAACTTGGCGAGCTCCCGGCTCCTCAGTCCTCAATACCGTTTCTTTTTACTAAAATGAAAACAGGTTTCACTATTTATACTATTCCCTTATACATACCACGTTCTAGTCGTTGTTTCAAAGGTCAAAAATTTGCTTTTAGTACCCATCTCATCCCCTGTGAATCCTCCTCAATGCTGCACGAATGCAAAGGTCTTTTTCAATCTACAGATTTTGTCCCGAGCTGTGGAACCTCAATCCCTCAATATCCTTCTTTTCCACATTTACCGACTTATAGACACAGACCTCAGTCTCATCAGTCATCTAGTAATTTCCTATTTGGGCTTCTCTCTCATAGAACTGAATTCCCTCTTCCAAAAGTTGTCTTCATAATTATCCAGACATGACCACACTACCACTCATTGAAAATTCGAGATTGCACATCTTTACCCTATGGTGGGAGCTCTGTTGAATCCATGATCTGCCTAAAGTTATTCAACCTCTGTTATCTTCCAAGAATCCCACTCTAGTTTGCTTTCAGGGACTGATTACTCACAGATGATCCCTACTGATCACACCGTCAAACCCACATCTTAAATATTTGAAATCCTTCAACAAAATAAGACAAAAAAAAACTTGAATATCAAAATATAAAATTCAAAATTTTAGTCATTTAAATTTTAAAAAAATGTGACTTTCGTGTTCAAATAAATTTATTGCAAGATGGCTTTCTTTGTTAGCAAGAAATTCATCCGCCTGAACTCAAAACCCAGTAATAACTCTCTGCCTTCACGAAATTTAGAAAACAAGACAATGCGACGGTTTTGTGACGTTAACGTGACGTTGGTTTGAAAACTATCAAAGTGAACCCAGGTGCTTAAACTGCCTGAACTGAACAAGGGTTTGAGAAACGCAGGTTATATTTCGTACGAAGCACACAGCTTTTCAGGTGGTACCCAGCAAAAAAGGTCCTGTGGGGAAGCCAACTGGAAATTTATGGACCATATGGAATGGCGAAATTTCCTAGAGAATTCATCAGGAATTTATCCTTTAGGACATTTCCATTCTGAATTTATAAAAATTCCAAAAGGAATTTTTCTGCAGGATAAATCCTAAAAAATATCCTCCAGGATATCGCAGGAAAATTCTAGAACCTGTCCTTCAGGAATTTTCCAATGTCAAAATTATAGGAACCCACATGTCATACTTATTGTTTCACACACACATACAAACATACCCCAATAAAAGTATTTTCTGCTACTAAACGATAAATTTCTTATGGTAAACGATAAAATTTCTTAAGAAACAGACTTTAAGATTTCTGTTAGAATTAAAAAAAAAAAAAATTAAAGAAGGAAAAAAAATGTCAATAAAACATTTAAAACGGTAGTGTGACTGGGCTACGAGCATTAGGGTCAGGTTTATCCCTCGTTCGGATCTTGGGTATTAATTACCTAGAGAAGTTCCCCTCTTTCGGATCTTAGGCATTAATTACCTAGAGAAGTTCCCCTCGTTGAATAGGGCTATACCCATGA
>JABUQX010023078.1:22500-37500 GCA_015478945.1 Trachelipus rathkii | reverse complement strand
CCAGGAGACCCAACTCCGCCGTCTTTGCGGTTTTTACCCTATAATATTTCTATTAGTTAAAGTAATACATAGTGTTGAAAAGAATTAAAATTATTCTGTTTTTAACTAAAGGATACCATAGGGTAAAACGCAAAGATGGAAGGAGTCGGGTTCTCTCGGCCTTCCAGGGAACAACAAGGGATGGGTCGTCCCTCTGTCCCCGTCAGCTCGAGGCCCCCTAAATTGAGAAAATAAAAAACCACTTCTAACTATTTCCGGTGTTGAATAAATGCAAGAAAATAAAACGTTTTTAGGTTCAACACATATTTATGAAACTTTTATTCTAAATAAGTTCTTTGAAAAGTCTATAGTTTTTTCTTGGTTATTATCACCATTCAAATATATATATATAATATATATATATATTTATAACTAATTATATATATATATATATAATATATATATATATATATATATATATTATATTATATATATAGGGCGGTTAGTTTTATATATATATATATATATAATATATATATACTTCATGAGGTGTGCTAGGTGTGAGAAGAATGATAAAAGAGAGAAATGAACGTATTAGAGCGTGGTGTGGTGTGAAACGAAAGGGGAAAGAGAAGAATAATGAAAAGTATGTTTGAGATTGGTTTGGTCATGTGGAAAGGACTGATGATAGTCGGTTGGTTAAGCGGAGTTATAGTGGTGAGTTGTTGGGAACCGACCGGTGGGAGACCGAAGAGAAAGTGGATTGGGTCGGGTGAACGAATGTCTGAGGAGAGAAATGTGGTTGGGCAGAGGCGAGAATAAAGGTGATGATAGGAGAGAATGGCGGGTTTTTGTATGGGGGTGGTTGTGGCCCACCTGGCCAGGGGATGAACCCTCTTACATTGACTGATTTACCATAGTCAGGGTCCGTCGCGGTCCCATGATGGTCTAGGGGTGAATTTTCTGTCTGTGACGAGCTCGCACTAATTAATTGGTACAGAGGGGGCGGTAAAGGCTGGGCTTTCTTTTCGGACGTTTGGTCATGTTCTCCAACTGCTTTTCTTTTCCGATGTTTGAACGCACCTTACCCCCATCTTGGGGAAAAGAGGAAGGTGAAGAAAGAAAAGAAAGAAAGAAATATATATATATATAATATATATATATATATACTATATATATATATATATATAATATATATATATATATATTAGTTCGGTTAGTTTATTATATAAATATATTAGTATATATATTTATAATTATAATATATAATATAATATATATATTATATATATGGGTAAATAATATATATATATATATAATTAGATATATAATATTATATTATATATATATATATATATATATATATATATATATATATATATATATATATATATATATATATATATATATATATATTATATATATATATTATATATATATATATATATATATATATATATATATATATATATATACTGACACGAGCAAATGCAAGAAAATTTCACTGTGAGACACAAACTGTGGCACATCATGTTATGAACTCGTAAATTGTTATTGTAACACTACGATGCGTATAGTAGTAGCTTCCGCATGTTTGTCTTTCAACTTCTGAAATTTTTGATATATGTTTGCAATTATCAAGCACTCGTGTTTCTTTAATGCAAGTTTATTGTGCCTATTTATGTGGTAAGTGAAGTGATAAAGAAATTTTTAATTATAATAAAGTTAATTAATAAAAATGTTATTTAAACTATGGTGAAGCTAGGTAGGCCCACGGAGCTGCAACATTTTCGTGAAAGCATGTTTCAAATATACCAATAATACTATTTATATTTTTAATTATATTATGTTTTAGCTAGCTTTGATTATAGAACATCCAGGTTAGTTAAACTGGATGTTATCATTTATATAATGCTTTTTCTTAAAATGGATCGCTATCCGATTTCCCCCCACCCCCACCCCACCAGAATGAACTTATAAAATTCCACATAGGCCTTTACTAGTAGGTTCATTCTGGGTGTCCTTGGGCCTCCTTGTTATATTTCTAGTAAATTTTTGTTGTTAATAAGTAAAATTATGTATTCATTTATATATATATATATATATATATATCTATATATAATATATATATATTTATATATATTATATAAATATATATATATATATTATATATAGTTATATATATATAACCATGTTTATATACTTATATAATATATATATAGTAAATATATATATATATATATATATATATATATATATATAATATATATATATATATATATATATATAATATATACTATATATATATCAGAACCATGTTTTAATAATATATATATATATATATATAGATATTTATTATATAATTTTAATAATTATATATATATTATAATTGATATATATATATATATATATATATATATATATATATTATATGTGTGTATATATATATTTATGTAACCATTGGGCGTAGGCAGGATTTCATCTAGGGGGAATAAAAGTTTTGTGTTATATATTATATATAATATTATACATAATATATATATATATATATAATATTAATAATACTATATTTATATATATATATACTATATATATATATATATAAATATATATATATATATATGGTGATATTTGGTTTAGAGCGAAAACTATCATCGATCCATATCTCCAAAAACCTTAACAATAGCTTACAGGAAAAACGGAATACAGTTATTGAATGGAAATCCTTTGTAGGTAAAAAAAAAGGAAAAAAAAAATCATTTTATTCTCAAAAAAACTACAATAGCTTACAGCGAAAAGTAATACATTTTGGAATCCTTGTAAAATTGTAGTTAGGAAAGATGTAAAAATAAATAAATAAATAAATTAAATAAATATTGGCTATTTTTTTTAGGAGCAGGGGACATTATAGTATATATATATATATATATATAATATATATATATAATAATATATTATATATATATATATATATATATATATATATTATATTATATATTTGTAAAGTATATACCACGGCAATGATAGGGGCTCGAGCCGAACGGGGACACGGGGGGGACGTTTCCATACCCCGTAGGGGAGGCGGAGGAACCCCGCGACACCCAAATACAAAGAGCGGGGGTCCGGAGACCCTCCCCGGAGGGGGGAATTAGTCATACCCCGTAGTTCCCCGGAATCCGAGACCCCGGACTCCTGCATCGGTTTCGGATACCTTGGGGTATTTCGTTAGTAAAAAGAAAAAAAAAGCAAAATTTAATAGGAAAAGTATCTATTCTTAAACGTGTCTGGCTAACCAATAAAAGGGTCTCTCCTAAATAGGGCTCTCTAATCATATACTATAATTATTAGCAATTTAATATTTTTTTATTTTTTTTATTTTTTTCTTACCATTTCCCTATCTAAAATTTTAACAGAGAATGCCAAAAATGTATTCATTTTCGCTGTTGCTATTGTAGTTTTGAGATATATATATATATATATATATTATATATAATATAATATACTATATATATATATATACATATTTATTTATTTTTTCTGAATAAATTTTCACACCGAAAAATTGGGACCAGCAGGTCACAGCATGTTATTCTTCTTCCCTGTGGCTTATTGTAGTTGTTTGAGAGGATATGGATTGATGTTAGTTGTCGCTCTAAACCAATTTATATATATATAGTATATATAATATATATTATATATATTACTATTTATATATATTATAATATATATATATTATATATATTATATTATATATATATAATTATATATATATAATATATCAGTGTCTAAATCTACATGTAACTAGAGGGAATGGCAGACCTTCAGTAAAACAAATTACATATTTGGGACCATTTTTTTATTTCCATCAAAGCTTTTTAATTTTTCTTTTCTATTTTTTTTATCCTTTCTCAGGAGAAATTTTTTAAAATTTATTTTGATTTTCCCCATTTAGGATCGAGCCGACGGGGAACAGAGGAGGGGACGAAGTCCCCCCGTCGTCCACCTGGAGGCTGAGAGACCCCGGACTCCTGCCATCTTTGCGGTTTTACCCTATGTATTCCTTTAGTTAAAATAAAGAATAATTTTATTCCTTCTACACTTTGGTATTAGCTTAACTAAAGGAAATACCATAGGGTTAAACCGCAAAGATGGTTAAGAAATGAGGGGAATAAACAAATTTTTTAAAAATATTTCAACAAAAAAAAAAAAAAAAAAAAAAAAAAAAAAAATACTGTAGGTGCTTATCGTTTCTCTAGTTACTGATATTAGCTTTTAGAGTTTGTTGACCTATATATAGGATATATATATATCCTGATAATATTTAGATTGTATATATATTTTCTACTATTATATAATATATATAATATAATTATATATATATATATATATATATATATATAGGTAATATATATATATATGATATATTGTTATATATATTATAATGGTTGATGCTTCACCCACATTTTATCTATTAATCACAGGATTATAGTAAAAAAAATAATGAAAAAAAAAAAAACATGTTGACAGGCTAAAGTTAGGAAAAAAAATTGGTCAGTTGTGGGTATTACAAACTTGAGTTCAGAGTATATCCTGTGATCTAAAAAAAAAAAAAAAAAAATTATTAAGAAAATCCTATGAGCAGTTTTTGTGACACCTTTAGATGCTGATAAATTGTTTCCTAAGAGATTGCCACGTTTGGTTTTTTTTTCTTATTATTTATTTTTTTAGAGTAATCCTGTGATTTATATAAATATCAGGGGTGAAGCCCCTCTGCAACTACTATTTGACATTATCATATATATATATATATTATTATATATATACTATATATATATATATATATATATATATATATATATATATATATATATATATGATAATATATATAGTATATACTATATTAATAGTATCGATTGTCGTTTATCTGCTTTATAAGTCATTTTTATTTTAAACTTAACTTATTGAACAAAATTGTACTAAGGCACGCATTATTTGCAGATGCGTGTTTTTTTTTTAAACCAATGCAAAGTGAAATAAATATAAAAATAAATTACGTTAAGTGAGGTTATGATACGTTAAGATAAGGTTATGTTAAAGTTGTTAGTTTACATAGATTTAAAACTTTTTTTTTTTAAATATTTTTTAAAGGTGTGAAGCTGTTTTTATTACTAATGAAACAAGACTCGGAACCCATGCATGTCAATTTTAAGGCAAGAAGAGTTTGGATATAGCGACACATCAGATTATATGAAGAGAATCCTCTTCATTAAACGACATAATCCAATATATTATATATTATATATATATATATACTATTAATATAATTAATATAATATATATATAATATTATATATGATAATATATATATATATATATCATAATATATATAATATACGGTATATATATATATATATAAATATATTATATAATATATATTATATATATATATATATATATATACTATATACTAATAATATATAATATATATATTCAAGTTTGCTTGAAGTGTCACAAATTTTTTGTCAGGTTAAATACTGAAAAATTAAGGGTTCAGCCTCTAGAAGAGGACCAATCCAATATTCTAAAAAACTACAATTGCTACAGGGGAAAGGGATACATTTTTGGAGATGTGGTAAACATTTTTAGTTATAAAAAAACTTAATATCTAAAAAACTACAATAGCTACAAGGAAAAGGAATACATTTTTTGGAATGTGATAAAAATTTTTTAGTTTAAAAAAATTATATTTAAAAACTTTGTTGGAATAGAGAAGCCTATTTAGAGACGTTTTAAAAGAAAATAGTAAAGGGTATCTCTTGGACATAAATGGACTACAGGGTATGCGAAAACGTCCCCCCTGTTGTTGCCCGTGGGCCGAACGCCCCTACATTGGCCGTGTAATACCTTTACAAATTTTATATATATATTGCTCCCTAAAAAAATAGGAATTTTCTTTTTTATATAATATATATACATTTTCTAACATAAAATATTCACAAGAGATTCCAATAATGTATTCCTTTTCCCTGTAGTTATTGTAGTTTATTTTTAGATAATTAATTTTTTTTTAACATTTTCCATGTAAATAAAATTTTACCAGCATTCCAAAAAATGTATCTTTTCCCTGTAGCTATTGTAAGTTTTTTATTTTTTGATATGAATTGGTCCTCTTCTAGAGGCTGGCCAATGATGGCAGTTATTATTGCCAAATTTGATTATTTTCAGGAAAATGTGTTAATATAATAAGTCAGATATTAGTGAAGCTTAAAAACCTAGAAAACTATATATATATATATTATACCAATATATATATTATATTATATATATATATATAGTATTATATATATATTATATATATATATATATATTTATATATAATATATTGTAAAAGCTAAAGGTCTTACAATCAATAAAGTTACTGCAAATTATTTAATGTACTGTATATGAAATTAAAGTTTAAATAAAATAAACCTTAATATTTAATGAAATTGAAATTTAAAAATTAAATTTAAAATTTCTCTCTCGTCGATTTTAACGGGAAACTACTCTGCTTCGCGTTCGAAGAGAAACTATGACATACATTAGGGGAATAGGACGCGGCGTGTCCTTTCTATAATTAGCTGAACTTTCATTTTCTTTGGATAAACTTTTTTTGAAAATATTATTTTTAATATGGAAATTGATATAGATTTATTTTTTTATTTGCCATGTAAGAAAGTAATTATCCTAACAACCAGACCCTGACTAATAAAAAAAAAAATAATTTTCACACTAGAACATCTATTTATGTATCATAAAGACTCTACCTTGGAATTTTTTTTTTTTATCCGACCCCCCGTTCCGTGTGGCCGGTTAAGTAAAACTGTCATATATACTATATATATATATATAATATATATATATATAATATAATATATATATATATATATATATATATATATATATTATTAATATATATATATATATATATATATAGATATATTCCATGTTTGTTAAGATCTTGTGATGGAATATGGATTTTGGAGAACGCAAAGAACGAAGTTTTAGGATAGACAACAATCCAAAGAAGAGGTAAAAAGAACCCTCTGCAGATTAAAACTTGGTGGTAATTGAAGGTTATATATATTATATATATTATATTATTATATATAATTATATATATATATATAATATATATATATATATATATATATATATATATATATATATATATATAATCACTTCTCTCCTTTCCCAATATTTTAGTGAGGTGTGCAACATACACTGTAAAGAAAAGTAGTACTATTCTCTCCCTCCATACTCTTAAGTGAGAGTTCGTCTCTGTGAAAAATAAAAATCACCCTAGAGCTTCACACGGCCGCAACAGATCCTCACTGTTGCGTTCATAACTCTGGGCCCAGACCCACAATCATGGCCTCCTCACAAAACCCCACCATTCATTCATATTATGCATCCTACTTCTTACCTCTTTCAAACTCTCATGCTTTTCCTTCACTTATTTGATCAACATTTTTTTCGTTCCACATGCCGGTGGATTCCCAGTACACTCACCACTATACATCCGTTTAACAACCGGCAATAATCCATACTTTCATATGACCAAACAATTTTAATACACTTTCGTTTGTTCTCACAGTTACGCCTTTCTTCACACCACACAAACTTAATACATTCATTCCTCATTTTATTAATTCTTCTAAGATTATTCAGGGTTCACACTTTCTGGAAAGTCAGGGAAAATCAGGGAAAAAAAATTGGTCAGGGAAAGTCAGGGAAACATCTTAAGATATGCGGAAAGTCAGGGAAATTCCAAAAAAGTCAGGGAAATTTTAAAATTTCAAAACATATGAAGAATGATCCATGGACCAAGTTGCATATTTGGATATATTTTTTTCCCTTACTGTATAATTGTTGAATAAGAGATGTATTTGATAAGTGAATGAAAAGGATGGGCTAGGAATGACATTCCATAAATCTACTTCTATCCTGTTTCTTTCTATTTTTAGTTCACTATTACCTACTATTCTTCCTATTCTGTTCGTAGAGGTTGTTGTAAGTTCATCCTTTCGATTGAAGGTGATTGGTACATGGATGTGTTTTAGACTGTATGACTTATGATTTAATCTGTTTATATCTTTTTCTTTTTAAGGATTTATACTTTTTGAGGTGTTTTTTTTTGAGGTTTGACGAAGTGATTTTGGATTTTTTAGTAGCATGTTGGAAGGTATTTATTTTCTATTTACTAAAATGATCTTCAACAAAAAAAACTACTTTAACGAACCAGTGGTTACGGACGTCAAACTGAACCCACAGTTTATCAGGTGGTTGGGTAAGGACCTGATAGTTCCAAGGCATACTGTAAAGTACCGTATGTAAAGAGAACTTTGATCTATCTAACATGGGATGCCAAGCCGAAGTTTTACATTCAAGAAGGGAAACTCATTTGAATTTAATCAAAACTCAGCAGGATCAAACATCATTGAAAAACTTTTTCGTTACGTGTTGTAATAATACAAATATTAGTGAAAGTGTGTGCACTGAAAATGATGCCATTCCATTCAACTTCTAACCATACTCAACCGATTGTAAAATGACCTGAGTGTTCTATTAATAACAAACCAAAACCAGTTTTACTCAATCATATCATCTAACTTTTGCCAATAAACATGATGTCTACCAAGATCTGACCAATCCTATATGCATTAAAGTGCGTGGATGATAAAATGTCTTTAAATCGTGTGCAGATATAGGGGAAAATTTAAATTAATGTTTCCAGATAGTGCGGGAAGCTTCAAAATTTTAAATGGGGCGATGAATGTAAGTATGTGATTAACCATGGACTTACTCCCTATTTTTCTAGAAAAGCAAAAGCACAATACATTCTACTTTGCAGTGAAGCTCATTCTACCCTGGAATTAAAATTCAAAATATTTTTGGATGGTGATGGTCTTTCTAAGAGACTTGATAACGTTTTTTTCTTTCTATAACTTAGGGAATCAATGTTATGTGCAATTGTGGCAAAATTATTAATCAGGGACTGAATATTTTCGCATGGAAATGCGCCAGTGGAAGGAGGGTTTTCTATAAAATTAAGCAATTTTAGTGGAGAACTGAAAGAACATAGTCTGAATTTCTCAAAGAACAGGGCACAATGCTATAAGATCTCTTGAAAGTATTCAGTAAAGTTCCTATCACTCAAAAAATGTTGACCAATGTAAGAGCTGCCCATAGGAGATTTGAAGAACATCTCAAAGAGTCAAAACAGAACCAAAAGGAAGAAGAGAAATAAAAAGTTTGAAAAAAGAAAAAATTATCCACTTACAGATCTCTATAAACTTGAGAGTAGAAAAAGATGTTTAAAACTGAAAGCTTTGAAGAAGAGACGCTATAAAATCAAAATTCAGATGCTTGAGAAGTAAAAGTTAACCTAAATCTCCCCATTTAGAACTTTTGTGATCACAGTGGACGTTTATTTCACCTAGGCTATTCACATGTAAGGCTTTTAATTATTGTCTTTTTGTAAAAGTAAAAACTGTTTACTCTATGCGGAAAAATAAAAAAGGCGGGTGGTTGGACGGCTATGGGGAAGGTATAGCCTGATTATACTAAAAAAAATTAAATATTTTTTTTAGATTCATCCATTTGATGATTTGAACCAGTTGTCCAAAGGTAAATTTTCAAATGTTTTATGGTATGAACTGCAGTAAATATGGCTGCCCAATTAATGATAATAGATATTTTTTATACAGCAAAAATAACGAACACGCTTTAATGAGGGAAAATTTGAAGATTTGGTCAGGGAAAGTCAGGGAATTCAAATTCAAAATTTAGCAGTGTGAACACCTGTTATTTCATTAACTGACACATTGTATACCTAAGATCTATACCTTATGCCACCACCATGGTTCACTTTACTATACATTAACACAGGTACATACCTCATGCAAAACCCTAGCACACTCAAGACTTAGTCCCTTTCGCATCCACCATGGATTTAATTGCACCAGTCTCTTTTTCTATCATTCACAACTTTTCTACTACATTACATCGTCCATTCTCTTTTCATTCAACATATCCTAATATATTTAAACAGATACTTTTTTCAACTGCTCACCAATCAACATGAATTTTCACACCGGCCGGATTCTCTTCACTTACTACCAATACCTAACGCTTATCTACAATTTACTTCAAAACCCATCCTTTTACATAACCCTTGCCAACCATCTACAGGACCCTCTCCAAACTTCTTTCAGATTCTGCAGCACAAAACCAAATCATCACCGTAAAAATAAATAGGGCACCCTACATGCTTTTCACAATTCTCCTCCAGTCTAACACCTTTCCCCTACCACCATACCTCTACATCTTTCATCATCCCATCCATATGCAAATTCAAATAGCCTTTTAGCCTTTTACTTCGTAATATAATGTTCCACATCGATTTTAGTATCCACTTTCAATTCATTTAAACTTGACTTGCTTCTCCATCATTTCAATGTTATAAAATTTTGATTCCATTCGTGCGTAAATTTCTAATACTATATACAACAAATATATATCTCTATATAACTATATAGTAATATATATTAATATATATATATTATATATATATATTATATATACTATATTATTTATAGTATATATATATATATATATATATATATATATATATATATAGAATTGAGAATCACTTGTGTGAACGAAGAAAAAACAAAAGAAGCAAGCTAAAGATGTATGACATGTCCTGTGCAAGCAGAATGGAGGACGAGACGGGACGAAAAAAGAATGCTGGAAATGGAGGGCTGGTTGGCAGGAAGGACCGTCGGGAAATCTAGAAAAGATCGATTGGGACACGATGGAGAAGTGTGAGAGACGAAGAACAACTATGAAAGGATGTGGAAGAGAGCGAATTTACGACGACAGGGATCTTGGAGAGCATTCTGTAGAGGCGTCACCTGACAGACTTTGAAAGTTATACCAGAGGGGATGTGAATATATATATATATATATATATATATATATAATATATATATATATAAATATATATATATATATATATATATAGAGAATGTCGCAGTGAGTTGGGTAGAGGATGCGTTGATCAAATTCTTTACACTAAAACAATAACTTACAACTTGTGAGAGAAGGGTAAATTGTATGTTAAGCTTTATGGACTTGCAACAGGCATATAAACAGGTTTAATAGGGAAATTTTGTGGCAGGCGTTAGTGATATATTTTGTTGGTTGTAGGCTTCGGAATGGAATCAAAATTATTCAGTAGGACGATAGTGAAGAGTGTGTACGAATAAATAGAGTTGAAGTGATTGGATTAATATTAAAAGTATAGTGAGGAAGGGATGTGTTATGTTTCCTTAATTATTTAATTTGTATATGGATTGGGTTAGGAAAGAATTAGAGATAGGGGTCGGGTACTGGAAGGTGTTAGAATGATGAAGAATGGAAGAGAGTGGAGGGTGCCCCTGCTTATTGTACGCGGACGATTTAGTTTTGCGTGACGGAATCGGAGGAGAGTTTAAAAGGATTGGCAGAGGGGTTTGAAAATTAATGTAGATAAGAGTGAGGAAAGTCCGTGGTGTTAAGTCATGTTAGATGGTGAGTGATTGGAAAAAATATCAGAGTTTAAATATTTAGGATATATGTCGGATGAAAAGGAACGGATGAATGAAGTGTGTTGTAGGAATGTGACTGGTGCAATGAAATTCTTGGGATGTAAAAGGATTAAGTCTTGAATCCGCTAACGGTTTTGCATGAGGGTATATATTGTTACCTGCGTTAATGTATAGTAGTGGAAAACTATGGTATGGAATAAGATATATAGTTTAGGTGTGAAAAGAATTGAGTTAAAATGAGTGAACGCGCAATAGGTAGTTATGTGGTGTAGAAAAAGGCATATGTAAGAATAAACAAGAGAGTACATTAAGATGGTTTGGTCATTTAAGAAAGGCATAGATGATTAGTCTGTTGTTTAAAGCGGATTGTATAGTAGTGTGTGCATTAAATCGACCCTGCTGGAAAATGGAGCGAGTCGTAAAAGAATGGTGAGCTTTTGGCAGAGGCGAGAAGGAGATTGAATAATGGGAGTGAAATGGTGCAGTATTTGTGGTTGTATGGTTGTGGACGCCTTGGTCTAAGGTGATAAACCTTACATTGACGAGATACTACAGTGAGAGTCATCACACTCCGGTGAAGCCATTGGGATTGATTATTTCTGGGCTTCTACGAGATTCTCACTTAAGGTTAAGAGGGATGGCTTTTTCTTTTCGATATGATATCATGCTCTACTCCTCTTCTCTTTTCTGGTGTATGTGACGCACCTCACCCCAATCCGGGGAAAGGAGTTAGTTGGTTATATATATATATATATATATATATATAGTAGTTATATACTATATATATATATATATATATATATATATATATATATATATATAAAATATACATATATTATATATATATATATATATATATATTAATTAGTGTTTAGTTAAAAGCTTCTTGTGATTTTTTATAATTATTTGCGTAAGCTCCCATTATATTTTTTAGTTATTATGCCTACAATTATAGCTAATCTTGTTTCTTGTTATTGTGAATGTTATTTTATATTTTTTACATTATTTTATAATTATTACTTTTTAAAAATTTTTTTTTTATAAGTTGAACTTTTCAAGGTAATATATTATTTTGTCACCTCGGCAAATAGTTCATTAGGATGTATTTAAAATATACACTAGTATTGTACTAGCCTTTCTCTCTCTCGCTCTATCATATATATATATATATTATATATAATATATATATATAATATAACTATATATATATATATATATATATATACTATATTATATATATATATATATAATATATATATATATATATATAATATATATAATATAATTTGTAAACTACTTTTGACATAAGAAAATTAATTTAAGATTTAATTTTTCCTAGGTGTTGAAAACGATTTTTTTTTAGTTTAAACATAAAATATTTACCATGTGAAGCGTGTTAGGTCATCCACCAAATATTGAATAAAAGCACTTCGAATTTTTGAGCGTTCTTTGCAATAGATCAATTTGTCCTTCTGATCCAAGCGAACTTGAATGGCTGGCGGAAATAATAATTTTGTCCCCACCCGATATTTATATAAAAAAAGTGTCATCCCACGTATAATTTTTAATGTTAATTTTAATTCATTAAATTTCATCTACCCTAATATTCATACCTATTTAGTTTGAAAATGCCCTCGTGCTGCGTGTATATATATTTAATCTAAAAAAATCGTTTTCACACCTAAGATATATATATATATTAAATTATATATATATATATATATATATATATATATATATATATATATATAATATATTATATTAAATATATATATATATATATATATATATATATATATATATATATATATATATATATATATATATTATATATATATATATATATATATATATATATATATATATATATATATAATATGGATATTTCCATTGGGAACCATCTTTTTCCATGCTTCCTATCCAGCAGGTATCCTATGGGAATATCGCTCTTTCCTATATGTTACCTGTAGGATTTCGGTTAATCCTTTGGGCTACCTTATGAAAATCTGTCGGACAATTCCTTCAGGAATCAGCAAGTTTCTAGAATGAATCAGCCATACTTTTCCTATAGGAATTCGTGTGGATTCCTGTAAATCTGTAAGGGATCCATAATAATCCTTTAGGTATGACATATGGAATTCCAATGGAAATTTCCTTTGGGAATTTCAAAATTCCTATCTTAATACCAGTATTCAAGGCCTCAAATTCCTGGCGGTTCCATCAGGAATTTTCCTAATGGTAACGGAAAATCCACTAGGAAACATACTGGAATCCTTCAGGAATTTTTTGCTGGGTAATTATTTCAATGTATACAAAGTAATCTCTTTAATTTAACAAATAATTAATAATATAAATTATCCGAGAGAGTGTGTGTAATCCTGTTTTGACTCGGAGGACGCTTCGGTGACTGTTGGAAAAACAGGAGCCGTAATCTCCGAGGGAAAGAGCATGTTCATTCTATCTTCTACTAAATCTTTTTCTCCTCAAAATCCGTGGCTCGATGGTACCCTGTTTCGTGCTCTTTAGGATAGAGACAATTCCTATTGAAAATGGAAAAACTCCTTCTCCTATAACTCTTGCCAATTTTCGTTCAACTTGGAATCTTTGCAGGGATATTATTAGTCAGGCTAAGCGTGTTTTCACCAAAATGAAATGCGCTGACCTACTTAATCTCGTACTGAGAAAAGTTTCTGGCCCCTTGCCAAAAACATCTGTAATATCTTCTGTAAAGTCTGCCATTCCTCCTCTTATTCGCTCTGACGGATCTGTACCTAATACTCCATCTGAAAAGGCTAATCTCTTCGGCCTCCTATTTTCATCTAATTCCATCCTGGACGATTATGGCAAACCCCCTCCTACCCCATCTCCTCTCAGGTGTCCCATGGCTCCGCCTGTGATTTCACATGATCGGGTGCTTGAGATTTATGAATGTTGGGAAGGTTAGTGGCCCGGATGGAATTTCTCCGTGTTTTGAGGGATTGTGCTTCCGAGCTGGCGCCTGTCCTCGTTCATCTCTACTCTATGTGCCTTAATTCTAACACTTTCCCACAGTACTGGAAGCTCATATATGTTCAACAGATCCCAAAGAAGGATAGCCGCTCTCATCTTTCTAACTATAATCCTATAGCTCTCCCTTGTATTTTATCTAAAATCTTTGAAACTCTCATTTCCTGGACCAGCTGGAATCTCACTCCCTCCTCTCTCATTACCAGTATGGTTTTTGAATGGTGAAGAGGTCAACTGGTGACATTCTTTCCAATCTCACTGATTTATGGTCTTCTGCCCTTTGGGACTATGGGGAGTCATGTATGGAAGCGCTTGACGTATCGAAAACCTTTTACCGGGTATGGCATGCGTCACTACTCTCTAAGCTTCATTCCTTTGGATT
>JABUQX010023078.1:0-17500 GCA_015478945.1 Trachelipus rathkii | reverse complement strand
TTTCCCACGACTGTTACAGGGAAAATACAAAAATTTAAAATGAGAGAAATTGAAATGGAAACACTTGGCCTTAAGAAATCATAAAAGGAAAAACTGTTTTAAAATAAAATTTTAAGAGTATTTTATATTTTTTTAGATTTTGATAGAATTTAAACGTTCTGCACTATTTTTTTTTTTTTTTTTTTTTTGGCACAAATTTGTGAATTAAACTTTGTTTTAAAATTATAAAAAACATTCAAACGAATATTTGAAATTACGTCGTCATTAAGTTTTTTAATTTAAAAAATTTATTTAATTTCAACTTTTTTATAATAATAATAAAAAAAATAATTTTAATTTAAGCAAATCTTAATCACCTACATTCTCCATAACATTGAGATAACATTTGCAATCTTCATTTTTTCAATGACCCTTATGAAAATATTTAAATATTTCTTGCTTCTCAATAAAACTTTTTTTGCTAAAAATAATTTTTACACCCTTCTTTGAAATCTTATTGTTAAGAAGATCAGACTATACATATTTCTTTGAAAATTATTATATATATATATATATATATATATATATATATATATATATATATATATATATTATATATATATATATATATATACTATATATAGTATATAATATATATATCATAATATATATTTATATAGATTTATATATTATATATATATACCGTATATATATATAATATATATTTATATATATTATATATATATTTATATATATATACTATATATATATATATATATATATATATATATATATATTTATATTATATATTATATATTATAATATACTATATATATATATACCGTTATATATATATATATATATCTATATATACTATATTTATATTATATATATATATATATATATATATATATATATATATATATATATATATAATATGATTAAGGGACTATTTTTGGTCTTGAAAACAACCTTCGAGATAGAAGAATATTAGAGTTGAACGAGGTGAGCGTTGGTCACAAATAAAGTGCGTTTCTTCCCAGGAAGCTGTAGGATTCATCAGTGTGTTGCTAGCAAGCCTCTTGCATCAGAGGCCACAGAACTCCCCCCAGTGACAATGCCGCGAACACACTCCAGGATTCAACCACTCTGTACTCTTACGTGCAGTTGGTCCGCACTTGCAGCAAGCTTGAGTTGGAAGTACTGTATAGGGCGTTACTGATGGCCGAACAGAGAGCGACCAACAGCAAGAAACTTTGATTTGATTGGTTGATAGAGTGTTCATGGTCACCCCGGTGCGCCCACCAATTTGAAGGGAGGGGTTGGGTTTGTAATTACAATTTCACTAATAGAAATTAATTAGATTGTTGAAGCGATTGAACGTTGTCACAATAAAGTGGCGTTTCTTCCTGGAAGCTGCTTAGGATTCATCTGTGGTGTTAGCAGCCTCCTGCACCAGACGCCAAATATATATATATATTATATTATATATATATTTATATACTATATATTATATATATATATATTATATATATATTTATATATAATATCTATCATATATAATATATATATATAATATAATATAATATATATATATATATATATATATATATATAGCAGTGAATGTCCATTGCAATAGGGATGGTATAAAGAGTGATGGAACTGTCCGATGGGCGGAGAGACTGGAGAGAATTGATAAAATGAAAGCCCTAGATTCGACCTCCTTGTGGCAAGTTGTGTATGTGGAACCACAACAGATGTGGGAGCAAACATACACTGTGGGTTGGATTGGTTTGATTGTAACTTTTTTTTTTTTTAGACTTGCTTAATATTCTTCCAATTTGAACCAAACAAAAATCAAAATATGGCATTTGGAGAACCTCAATAATTTTATTTCAAAGGAATTTTGGCACTCATCGTTTGTCCAAAAGGAACACTGAAAATTTTGTCACTTGGAAAATAGCTACAGAGATCCCTTATGGCTTTTCGGACTGACTCTAAAAGTGAACTATGGTTAGATGTGACTATTTAGTAGATTCTTCTGAAATGAATTTTCTCTATTTTGACAGATTTTTGTCACTTTGTAAAAGTAAAAATTGGAAATTATTTTTTATGATAAATTTTTATTGCTTACCCAATTGACGTAAAAATTTCAAAGCATGTGTAGTTTGGAAGATATCTTTTATTACAATTTTTTTATGCCTAATATTTTTGCCGCTGTTCATGAGAAAAATAAATTCCTATGAACAGCGGTAAAAATATTACGTATACCAAAAAAAAATTGCTCAAAATAAAAAAATAATAGAACGGATATTTGGTGTACCCACCGTGCTGAGCCATGGAAAAATCATCATTTTCAGATCGACACATTTAGGCTCCGTTTGGCCGTGTTATCTATGAAAAACTATCAGTCACTTGACGTGTGTTTCGATATGTTCAGTTTCATCAGCAATTCTTTTGCATTGTTGCAGGAAACAAAATCGTTCTCTTTTTTGGAGAATGGCAGCAAATCTTTCTTTCCTGTTGCAATATAACAGTGATTATGTTTCCCGGTTACAGTAATTTTTTTCTCCCAGTTTGAAAGTTTGAAATTCAGACAATTTTTTATGAGATTGTTCAATTCTTGTTGACTTAAACCTTCTGCACTGATGACGGACCATTGAAACCACCATTTTGCACGCAAATGTTTTCTTTGTAACTGATTCATCCACTTCTTAAGAGAGCTATGAAAGATACCTGAATGATTGGACAGATATCTTATCCGAATGCGCAACAGGCCCAGTCTAGCAGGGTTTATGTCAAGATACGTCCGTTTACTATGATTGCGTCTATTGATGCACTTTACATTCACCAAAAAGGTAACAGTCAGTCATTACTGTGATTTATCTCTCCATATAGTCGGTATGCCAACTTTTAAGTCACCTTTTCCGACTGTCCGTTGCCGCAGATGTTCCATACACTTTTAATAAATAACATAAGGTTTCCATAACTTGCCTTCGTCGACTATAGTTGTTCATTAATATATGCAATACAAAATAAGGTGTTTCTTAAAATCAATGATAGTTATTCTCCGTTCACTGAAAGAGTACTCTCCGCGAATGAAACAAAAAACTTAGAATAATTAAACAATCCCTTAGTAATATATATAATATATAATGCTGTGTCAGCACCCAATCTTTTGTTTTTGGTAAAAATTACGGAATAAGATTATTAAAGTTAAATTAGTGTTTGCACGGATATAGCATTTTCAACAAACATTTTAATTAAGAAAAGTTTCTAGAACAAAAATAAACTATTAAAAAAAAAAAAATTCTTGAACAAAAAGTATCCTTAAGAAAAATGTTTTAAATTTTATCTTTCCAATTTGGGTAAAAAATTTTGGTCGATGACTACCGGTAAACACTGTACAACATAAAAAATGTCCTTCACATGAAAATATGTTTCTTATATATTCTTCCGTGAAAAGAACAGATCTGGGCTTATTTTTTGTCCACCACGTATCAAATTGGTGGAATTGGCAACTACACCATTTTCCATTCTCTTGTTAGCAGATGTTTCCTCCCACGTGCTTTTGTATGATGTTCAGTATGGTATGATATTGTGAGGTGTACTAGTGTTGTAATGAGAAGAGCATATGTGTAAATATAATATATATAGGCATTAGTATAGATATCTTACCGTAACCAGTTAGCTAGAAATATATCTCCAATGTCCGCGTGACGTCAGACTCACACGTCATTGTCTCCAAGGCAAGTAACTGTGACGTCATGGTTAAGTTATCATATATATATATATATATATATATATATATATATATATATATATATATTTTTTTTATATATTTTTATATATCTTTATCTATAGTATATATAAATAAATAATAAATTATATATATATATATATATCTATTTGAATTTCATTTTTTTTAGGATTATTGACTCGTTTTAAATCATATAACAAATAATTATTATCTAAATAGAATCACTCAAAAATTACAACCTATTCCCCCCTTCTTTCCTTTTTTGAGGAATTGTAAAATGACCTCTACCCCAAACTCTCCCCAGACAACTCCCCGATTTCCTTTTGCTGGACAGGTTCACTTTTTTCTACACAGTCTCACCGGTTATTACATTATAATTGTTTCGCAGCTCCAAAATTTATTACTTGGCACTTTTACTAGGACTTAATATCTGGGAATTGTTTAATGGTAGTCGTTAACAGTTGAATAAAGATTATACAAGGCATCAAACTGGTTTCAATTCTCCTTCCCGACACCGAAGGAAGTGGCGATATATATATATATATATATATATATATATATATATATATATTTTATATATAATATATATATTATATATATATATATATATATATATATATATATATATATATATATATATATATTATATATATTAATATATATATGTATGTGCTACCGTACTATAAAACAATGCTTTTTATAATTCTTTATTGTATGTAAAGGCTCTTATTATGAGAGGAGAAACCAAAGCTCCAAACGTTATTGTGTATTATTATGTACGGATAAAATTACCTTACATCTTATAAGATCACACACATAACTATTTTTATTCCTTTTTGTATGTTAATTTAAAATTGAAACAGCGTCAATAGAAGATCATGTTCCTACACGGTTCCAATATGATACCGAGAAGGGAAGGACGCCAGTTAGGCAGTCGAGATCAATGCCGAAAAAGACGTGTCCGGGGCATTTCCATGGCACGCCTAAATATATTATTTTTGTGATTTAAAAACTAAAATGTGTTTAGATTATTATAATGTTCTTATAAAGAAGATCTCTTGTTAAGTGTTATTTTGATACGATATGTTGATCATCAGTGAAATAATAAGATATAAAAAATTAGAAAGAACGGTGAAAGAGACCTAGTAGAGAACATGGCTTTCTATATAGGCCCCACTCTGCAAACTGTTCGAATATGAAATGTATATAATATTTGGATTTGAGTATTCACGAAAATATATTCGAAGGGTCTGTAGCCCAGTCCTTATTTATTATTCAAAATAAAAATTATCTATTATGATCTACGATCAAGCTTAGTTAATAAGAAAAGAATATTTAATAAAGAAATATATGAATATTTTTCAATACACCTTCCATCTTATTAATTAGTATCGAGGAGGTGAGGGATTTAATTCTATGGTTAATTGATTAATGAACTCCACCCACTCGGTTACAGATTTGGTGAACCCCAGAATCGTGACTTGCAAATATCAACCTGTCTGATAAAAAGGTGATCAAAATAATTAATAATAATATAAATGAAAGTGGCTAGATTATCTAAAACCCAAGTGAAAGAAAATATTTTTAATCTAGTGTTAAGAAAATAAGTTCTTGTGCGTTATATTTAATAATAATGAAAAGGCCTATTCTTGTAACGTGAAGAAATTTTCTGTTTATAAACGAAAATAGAAAGTCGTTACCCCCCTTCCCCCCAAAAAAAAATAGAAATAAAAATCACCGTGCCTTAGAAAAAAAAACAGCTCTTCCATCGAATTTCTACAACAAGAAAGCTTCGACCTGCTATTATATGGGGGATGGGTAGAGGAAAAACTCCCCACCATTGAGATCCTCCAAAAAGCACGTAAGAAAAAGCTGTCTTTAAAAATTGAAACTAAAGAAACTTGGGAAGAAAATAAAAATACCCCAAAATATTCAAATTCGCCTCTATTCTGAGACGAACTAAAGCTCAAAATTGCCTGTTTGTTAAAGTGCTGAACCGCTTTGTGATCTCGCTAGAGGAGTACAGGAAGAGGCATAGAAATTCCTCTCCCGCGCCTAGAATGTATTTTTATTAACAAAGTTATTTTTTGTTGAAGTGCAAATTTAATCTTATAATTATTTTGTTTTATTAAAAAGTAATTAAAATATATTATAATTCGATGGCATAATGATGTTGTAAATAATGGAAAATCAGATAGATTTCTTTTTGTCATATAATAATTATAAGAATATTGTGTATATTTAAATAAACGTTTACAATGTGTAAGGGGAGGGTATCCCCCATCCTTCGTACTCTTACCCCCAAAAATGGGAGGGAAGGAGGTGTGATATGTGAACGAAATAAAGAAATGCTCTGTAACACGGATGCCTGAAAAAGGTCTCCGTGAAACTTGATATAAATTTCCTTTTTTGTAGGGAAGAAAATTGTAACTTGGTATTTTTAGAAATATTAAAATTTAGAATTTTCAAATAGCTATTTTGTGAGGCCTTTATGGCCAAAGTCATACTGGAGATCTCCATTTTAAAAAATATTGTATTTTATTTATTAAGTTTGATAATTAGATTAGGATGCTCGGTTCCTCTGATTAAAAAAAATATATATATATATATTGAAATTATTATAATTAGTTATGTACGAATTTATTTTATGTGCTATTAGGAAGAGATATCTGATTAAAATTATTTTTATAATATTGTATGGTGCCGTCTAATTAATGTATTTTTGGCTTAATTAGGAATTCTCATTTAAAATTTATCCTGAAATAACGAGGGAAAATGACTTCGTTTAGTGGGTACTATAATGGGAGTTGGGAGGAGCTATTGAACTCCTTCAGTCCTCTTTGACGTCATCGCGAGGGGTTAGGCATAAGCACAGCTGTTGAGATACCAAAAAAGTGGAATGGAGTTTATCGAGTAAAATGAGAAAATTCTATGGAATATTTCGGCCAATTTTTAAAATAAAAAAAAAAAAAAAATTTAAAAAAAATGTATTTTATGATAATTGAGGCTGGGTGTTCTTGCTCAACCGAGGGATGCACCAGATGTACGGGCTACCGTACTATAAAACAATGCTTTTATAATCTTTATTGTAATTGTCAAGCTCTTATTATGAGAGGAGAAACAAAGCTCCAACCGTTATGTGTATTATTATGTACGGTAAAATTGCTTACATCTTATAAGATCACACACATAACTATTTTTATTCCTTTTTGTATGTTATTTAAAATTGAAACAGCCAATAGAACATCTTGTTCCTACCCGGTTCAATATGATACCGAGGAAGGGAAGACGCCAGTTAGGCAGCCGAGATCAATGCCGAAAAGACGTGTCCAGGGCATTGTCCCTGGCACGCTAAAATATATTATTTTTGTATTAAAACTAAAGGTGTTAGATTATTATTAATGTTCTTATAAAGAAGATCTCTTGTTAAGTGTCATTTTGATACGCTATGTTGATCATCAGTGAAATAATAAGATATAAAAATTAGAAAGAACGGTGAAAGAGATCTAGTAGAGAACATGGCTTTCTAGTATAGGCCCCACTCTGCAAACTGTTCGAATATGAAATGTATATAATATTTGGATTTGAGTATTCACGAAAATATATTCGAAAGGTCTGTGGCCCAGTCCTTATTTATTATACAAAATAAAAATTATCTATTATGATCTGCGATCAAGCTATAATAAGAAAAAAATATTAATAAAGAAAATAATATCAACTATTTTTCTATACACCTTCCATCTTATTTAATTAGTGACCCGAGGATGAAATTGCCAATATTGTTTAATTTTAATTAATGACCTCATTATCTCGCGCTACATATATTATATAATATATTATATATATATATAATATTATATATAATATATATGTATATATATTATATATATATATATATATATATATATATATATATATATTATATATATATATATATATATATATATATATGTATGTAAGAGCGCTCGCTAGTAAATCGGTGAATGTGAACAAAGTTGATACTGAATCAAATCTGGGGCCAGGCAAATGAAGGAAGCAATTGTAGCAGTGAAAAGAAGTGTGTGATGTGCTAAAGTAGGAATAAGAATGTTAACAAGCGAATGGTGGAATGAAGAGTGATGAAAAGCGGTTAATGTAAAAAAGAGGGCGTGTTGAATGTTACTAAAAGCAAGGATGGAAGTTTCAAAAAGAAAGATGCTTGAATTATATTAAGGAGGAAAAAAGAATTACTAAAAGGTGCATACGAGGAGAAAACAAGGTAAATGAACAGTTTGGAGGAGGATGAATGAGTACATACAAGGAAATAGGAAGCTTCTGGGAGAGAGCGCGAAAGGTTAAGAATGAGATAAGGGAATTTGCTTAGAATAATGAATAGGATGTGATTTGTAATGATGAAATGGATGTGAGAGGAATGTGGAAAGAAACTTCGAAAATCTGTATAATAAATTAACAGTAATGATGAGGTGTTAGTGTATGTGTGTATGGGTTTGATTCGTGCAAGAAGGAATAGATATTTTGGGATGAGGTATTAGTAAGGGAGGAGGAATGGGTAGAGTGAGAAAGTTGAAGAATGGCTAAAAATCTGCAGGTATAGATGAAATACTAGTGAAATGATTAAGAGCGAGGCAGATGGTGATTGTTTGATTTGGAAGGTGTGTAATAAAGGGCGTTTATGAGGGTATAGTTCCAAGAGAATTTGGAGGAGAGCGGTAATAGTACCCTTATATAAGCGGGTAAGGGAGATAAGGGGACTGTAGAAATTATGGGGAATTAGTTGAGTGTTGTAGGGAAGGGTATATGCTGGAATTTTGGTCGAAGAGTGCGTCGAATGACTGAGACTGATTGGGTGAAGAACAAGTGCGTTAGAGGGTAGAGGATGTGTGCATTCTAACTTGACATTGAAATAAACATGGATTGAGAAAATGAGGGAGAAGAAGAATAAATTATATTTTAGGTTCATGGATTTACAACAGGCGTATGATAGAGTTATAAGGGAAGCTCTATGAGCAGGTATTAGTATTATGGTGTTGGTGGTAGGCTTCTGAATGGGAATCAATAGTATGTATGACGATTAGTGAGCGTGTGTAAGAATAAAATGGTGTCAAAAGTGATTGGTTTGAAATTAATAGCGGAGTGAGACAGGGGTGTTATGTCTCCTTGGTTATTCAATTTGTATATGGATGGGGCTTATGAAAGAATTCGAGTGGGGATGCAGGAAATGTGTTAGAATGATGACGGAGAATGGAGATGAGTGGAGGGTGCCCTACCTATTATATGCGATGATTTGGTTCTGTGTGGGGCGAATTGAAGAGAGTTTGAGAGGATGTAGAGAGAGTTGGCAGGGATTGTAAAAGGAGGGGTTTGAAAGTAAACGTAGATAAGAGTAAGGCTTTGGTTGTGAGTGAGGACATCCTCAGTGTGAAGTTATGTTAGATGAGTGAGCAGCTGGAGCAAGTGTCTGAGTTTAAATATTTAAGGGTATTGTGGGATGAAAAGAGAACGGATGATGGCAGAGTGTGTAGGAAAGTTGTGAATGGCAGGAAGGTTGCTGGTGCAATAGATTGTTGGTGAATGTAAAGGGACTAAGTCTTGAGTGCGTAGAGTCTTACATGAGGGTAATTACCTGTGTTATTGTATGTTAGTGTGACTATGGTCTGAAATAAGAAGTATAGATCTAAAGTTTAATGTGTTCAGATGGACAATTTAGGGGCGTGTTAGGTGTGGAGAAGAAATTATAAATGAGAATTGAACTTATTAAGAGAGTTGTGTGGTTGTGAAGAAAGGGGTAAAATGAGAGAATAAATGAAAAGTATGTTTGAGATGGTTTGGTCATGTGGAAATTGTGAATGATAGTCGCGCTTTGTTAAGCGGATGTATAAGTGGCGAATGTGTGTGGAACGACGCAGCTGCGGAGACGAAGAGGAAAGTGGATTGAGTCCTGACTGAATGTCTGAAGCGAGAAAAATGTGAGGTTGCAGAGGCGAAGAATAAAGGTGAATGATAGGAGAAAAATGGCGGGGTTTTGTATGGGGGGCATGGTTGTGGCCACCTGGGCCAAGGGATGAACCCTTACATGACGATTTTACCATAGTGAGGGTCCGTCGCGGTCCCATGAAGCTCTAAGGTGGTTTTTCTCTCTGTGACGAGTTTTCACTAATTAATGTACAGAGGGCGGTAAGGCTGGCTTTCTTTTCGACATTTGTCATGAATCTTCTTCTACTGCTTTTCTTTTCCGATGCTTTGATAGCGCCACCTTACTCCCAATCTTGGAAAAAAGGTAGATAAAGAAGAAGAGAATATCATATATATATAATATATTATAATTATATATAAATATATAATATATATATATATATATATATATATATATATATATATATATATATATATAATATATATATTATTTATATATATATATATAATATATATATACATATATATATATATATATATATATATATATAGTATATATATATATATATATATTATATATATATATATATATATATATATATATATATATATATAATATATATAAATATATATATATATATATATATATTAATATATATATATATAATATATAATATATATATAAATATATATATATATATATATATATATATATCTTCTTTCTTTTTTTCTTTTTCCTCTCCCAGAAGCATCTTTCTCCCGACATCCCTCTCCTGCACTATTCCTTTTCTCTTCAGAGCTCTCATTTTGGTAGCTGACATCTTTCCAGAGAGTTCTCCACCGACTCCGCCATCTCTTCTTCGGTCTTCCCCTTGTCTTCTGCCCTCTGGTGTCCCTTCCCATCTTCTTTTCGGCACATTCTGTCCTGCTCCATCCTCTTCAGATGTCCCCACCATCTCAAACTCCCCACAACCATCTTCAGTATCATCTTCTTCACCCCTATATCTCTCTAATTATTCATTCATTATTCTGTCTTCTCCTACTCTTTTTCCAATCATAGTTTCTTAATACCCTCATCCCGCAGCTTGTATTCTATCCCTCTCTTCTCGTTGTTGTCCAAGTTTCCGCTCCATACAGCAGCGTCGGAGTCAGTATACTGTAAAAATCACTTTTTAACCTCTATCCGATGTTTTTTATCTTTCATCATGGGGTATACCGCTTTCCTAACTAATCCATACTTTTTCCATTCGTCGCGTAATCTCTCCTTCCACTTCTCCCCTATCTGTTAAAACATCCTTTGAGATAACTGCAGGTATTTACCGCCTTCACCTCCACCCCTCTAACTTCACAACTATCCTCATCCCCTCCTTCATTTCCTCCGGTTTATTGTTAATATCTCTGTCTTCTGTTTTACGTTCATCCTCATCCTTGCTTCCTCCAACTCCTCCGTAAACAACTCCACCACCTCCGAATCGTCTCCTCTCTCTCGCTCCAACGTTGCCAGATCGTCCGCATATGCCATGATGTCACTTTCAAAATTCTCCCAGTCTCTCCCTCACTTTCCTTTATTCACCACGTCTAAATTTAATATAAACGGCAGTGGAGATAAAACACTCCCCTGCTTCACTCTTGTTTTCACCTCAAACCATCTATCGTTCTCGCACTCAGTTCTAACATTACAACTGCATTTCTCATTAATACTTTCTATTGCCTTCTTTAAATCTACCCTGCACTCCATAATTCCTCTCCATGGCTCTCCAGAGCTTTTTCCTGTGGCACCGAATCAATGCCTTTGCAGGTCGATGGAACGCTACAAAGATCTCTTGCCATATTTCCAGCATCTTCTCCGAAACCATTCTTAGTTTGAAAATAAAGAGGTCCGTCGTTCCTCTATCCTCTTCTATACCCGTACTGTTCTTCTCCGAGTCTCGGCTTTACCTTCTCTCTCTAAGCCTCCTCTCCAATATTCTTTCGTATATTTTTCTCAGAATGGTCCTTCAGTGAAATGCCTCTATAATTATTACAGCTTCTTGCATCTCCTTTACCTTTATATATCGGTATTATTATTGCTCTCCCCCACCTTTCCGGCCCCTTTCCCTCTCTCCAACACTTGTTCATCAAACTGATGATTCTCCCTCTCAGCTCCTCTCTTCCCTCCAAAACCAACTCCACATCCACTCCATTCTCTCCTGGGGCTTTACCCTTCTTCATACTTTTTATAGCCTCCTCATATTCTTCTAACCGTTATCTCTCCGCCTTCCTCCTCCTCCCTCGTCTGATCTACAGCTTCTTCCTCTTGCTCTCTTTATTCTACATTTAGCAGATCTCATAGTATTCGGTCCATGCTATCATTTTCTTTTCTACGGGCAACATATTCACTCTTCCGTTTCTATCTTTTATATTTCTAGTTACGCGTATTTTGGTTTTTCTATTACGCCTTCGCCATCTTAAATAGCTTTTTCCTCCCTTCGCCCACATCTCTCGTTATTCCTCCTGCCATTCTCTCCGCCTCATCTTTTTTGCCCTCCTCTTTATTCTCTCGGCCTCATTCCTTGCCTGTACATATTCCTCCCTTGGCTGCCGCTGTTCTTTTTTCACGCCACTTCCTCATTTCCCCTGTTTTACTTTAATTGCTTTTTCACTTCTTCGTTCCACCATGGTGTGTATGTCTCTTCCTAGTACCTTCTACCCATCTTTTACCAAGATGTTTTTCTTCTGCCCACTTCCTTAAGTTACATCTGCAAGTCTTCGTTTGTCTTCTTCATTCCTAGGGTTTTCCTGCATTTTCCCGTTTCATAATTTCGTCTCGTTTCTTGTTCTTCTAACTTCTCCAACTCTGATCACTGCCCTCTTCTGTTCATTTACTCCTCCCCTCCCCTCTTATCTTCTTGTCCGCCACCACCAGTCTATGAATCCGCATCTAAAGGAACACTCCGGGATCACCTTTACATTCTTAACCATCCTTTTATCGGAGACTATCATGTAGTTTATCACCGATTTTGATCGAATTGTTGCGCTACCTGATTCCATCATATACCTCGTTAAAGAGTGAGACTCTCTGTGCTTGAAAAAACGTGTTCATTATTTTTAGGTCGTTTTTCACACAAAAATCAATCAACGCCTCTCCCTCCATGTTTCTTGTATCCTCTCCAAAAGGTCCTCAAAATACTCTCTCCATCTCTCTCTCTTTCCTACTCTAGCGTTGAAATCTCCCATTTCAACAAGCACCTCTCCCCTCCTCCTCCACCCCCACCTATTCCTCCATCAATTCCATAAATCTAGTTTTTTCCTGCTTCTGAGTGCCCCTGTTGTGATGCATATATCTTGGTATATATCTAGTATTTTATCCGCTATCTTCAATACGCACATCATCAACCTCTCCTTTATAATTTTTACTTTCTGTATACATGGTGGACAGTCTTGGTCCCACTATAATTCCGACACCCATGGCTTTCTTATTTCTTCTCAACCCCCACTATATCCTCCGCCCAAATCTCTGGCACTTTCTTCTTCCTCCACTCTCATCTCCGCGCAATCCCCAACAACATCTATTCTTCCTCTCCTATCATTGATATCTATGATCTCCTCTCTTTATCTATCCATAGGTACCACATTTATCGTGGAACACCTATAATTCTTTTTCCTGATTCCTATCCGTAAATCTCGCCGAAGTCGCTCGTCTTAAAGTTCTGTCGGCTTCCGAGGCTCGAACGCTTGAGTCTGCAAGCAATTTTTTTCGCGGAAGTGGCTTGGCTAGGCCTATCCTCCCTAGCCCATCTCCTTTAGCCGAGCGCACCTTTTCTTCGATCTGTGTCTCGTCTGCCCGGGCTGTGCACGACGAGGCGGACGCGGCAGTGGCCTTTGCACCCCAATATATATATATATAAATATAATAATATATATATATATTAGTACTATATACATATTATATATATATATATACTATAATATTACTATATATATATATAATATATATATATATATATATATATATATATAGGCGGGATGATCTCCTAATTGTTAATGAAACAATCAATTTATTTACCTCGAGTACATATTTTTATAGAATAAGGATTATAAAGTTATTTATTTTCATTTCTTTATTAACATTCCTTTCTTTATTTTGATCACGAATATATATAAATTTCTTTCTGTTATAAAATCAAAGGACATGTTTATCTACAATACACAAATAATACTATTTGATTTCCATTAATTATACATTTTTGAACGATTGGCAAGGTGGAAAGCATTGGCTCCATAAACCCTGCTAGATCTCACTCACCGTTCTTTTTGTTTTATATTTTATTTATATCTATCAGGATCTCTTTTGTCTCTTTAATAAGAAACTTTACAAAAGATCACTTTTATGGGGACATTAATTACGATAATATTCACCTTAGTTTAAATATTTATTTAATAAAACGGGCCATCATCTTGGCGAAAGGCGCAGGTCCTTGGCGACCTACAGCATGAATCTCTTGGCTGAACTAATCATTCTTTCTCCGGATTTTGGCGCCATAGCACTGCCGGCTTAAGAAGTACATTCTCATTGGTTCGTTTAATTTTAAATATAAAAAAATAAAAGCGGTTATGTAAGAAAATTTTTAGAGGCTATGAGTACAATTTTTTTTTAAAAAGGGTGTGTACCAAAAATACGACCATAAAGAGCGTTTGGTTACACACTTACAAACATTCTCCATGCAGGAAGAATACCGCTTACACGAACAAATTAGAAACTTTGTGGCTGCACCCACCCTATAATCATCAACGTTGATGGTGGTTTAGGAGAGAGCGCTTATATTTGGAAGCCATTTTATTTGGCTTCTAGTTCACACGTGTGGTTACCCTTATGTAAAATTGCTTAAATAGCCTGTGATTGTATAATGTGTGTGTGAGAGTGTTAGAGGGGAGTGAAGAGCGGCCTGCCCACTGTATATAGGGTTGTAAGAACACCCAATATATTATATATTATATATATATATATATATATATATATATATATATATATATATATAATAGTATTATATATTATATTATATATATAATATATATATATAATATATCATAATATTATATATATATATAATTAACTGATATATATATATATATATATTTTTTTTTTTTGAGTTTAGGTACAGGACCCCCACGAGGCTCACAAATGAAGCTGGCCACACTGGGGCATGACAAAAAAAAAGATCAGGCACCATGGAGCGGCATCTGTCCATATACATGTTTCAAAATGTCAAAAAAAGATTTGAATTGGTTGAAATGAATATCAGTCAGGTCAAAATAAAATTAAAAAACTAAATAAAATTTTATCCTTTGCATTGTTAATAGTCTTAAGATTACATAATAAAATCAAATGCTATAAAGAATATTCACATCTTGAAGATACAAAGAAAATAGTTGTTACTGCTAAAAATGGGAAGATTCAGAGATAAGAATGGGATAATCTTTAGAGTGTTATGGACCGGTAAGTAGGAAAATAACGACAGCAAATAGGGCCAGCTATGAACAATCAATGAAGATATGGATGAACAGATTTGCGGGGTGTTGAGCGACCGGCAAAATTTGCAAAATGGTGAGGAGGGTCACGTGACCATTATAGTGACTGTGAGTGATTGTTAGTGTGGCCAATACGGAGGCGTGCACGTATCACCTCCATGTAAGCGCTTTCGTCTGTGGGAGGAGACCACTCACCGATATTCGGCTTTATGTTTTCTAAGTTCATTCCCCGCGATACTCGTCCAGCACTCCTTGCCACACAAGATCGTAAAGCCCCGTCGGAGAAAGCAGGATAGTAATCATTCTTGATGGGAGGCGGCCTTTGTCGAATTGTGCATTCCGGGAGGTTACCTGGAACAAACTCTCTGAGAAGAGGAGGCGGCCATTTTGGCCTCTCTATTAGCCATTTCATTGCCAGTTACCCCCTACATTAGAGGGAGTCCAACATAATAATTTGATATTCCTAACTGGAAGAGTGAGAAAGTCCGAAGGAATTGTTGCACAGCTGAATACCAATTGACGATAATTAGAGAATAGGGGGTTTAGTGCTATTGATTAGCGCGCAAGCAGGAGGTCGACATAAACGACATATGAGTGATCTTGGTTAAGGTTTAGAATTCGAGAAAGGGCAATCATTTTATAGCCGTTAACTCTGCATGTTAAGAATTATGAAGCATAAGCGGGAAGCGGTATGGGAGAGTTGCGGTAGAAAGACAGCAGAGCGCCCACACTGTCCCCTATTTAATAGCCGTCAGTAAACACTGGATTAAAATTGCATACGTAGAAACTCGAGCGTGGAAGGACAGAAATTGATGGCTTTTTAAACAGAGCAGCAGGATGGCTATTATTTGGAGAGACGATGTCACAGCCAAGCAAAATGGTATGGAGAGGGAAATAGCACAAGTGTGTACCTTCGTCAAAAGAGAAAGAGGAAGCACCTTTTGAAAAGGGATTCGTTGAGGAAATAAAGAATGTATGACCGTCTTTGCAAATGCGGCCAAGCTAATGTAGGAGTTTCTGAGGTACCTTCCTGCAGAATCCGTTTGTCCAGAGCAGACGGTATTGGCGGTTTGAAAAACGAAGATAGATTGTACACATTTGATGTATTCTCTTCGAAGAGGAGAGTGGCATCACATTGATTCAACTTCAAGGCTCACCTGGGGGACGATCGAAAGCTCCAGTGGAGATACGGATCGCTTCGTTTTTTGCATGGGATCTAACAGGTGTAGCAGTGTTGGGGAGGCCTGACCATATATTGCACAGCCATAATCCAGTTTCGATCGGATTAAGGCTACGTAAAGACGTAAAAGGGATTTGCGATCAGCACCCCAAGATTTTGAGGCGAGATGACGTAACAGGTCAAAGGTGCGATGACAAGTTGTTTTTAGGTGTTTAATATGCGTGTGCATACTTGCTAATGCTGGGTCATCTAGAATGAATTCTAGAAATTTGACCTGTAAGTTACACGAATGGGCGAACCATATAACGTTAGGTTCGCTGGAAGAAGTGGCAAGTTCTTCGATTCCCTTTTTTTCTTAAAAAAGCACTGCTGAGTTTTTGGTTGGAGAAAAATGGAAGCCATGAGGGCTACCCCATTGTGAAATATTTTCAATAGCTAGTTGAATTTGCCGTTCGAGAAAGGGCAGCCTGGCCACCTGCTATGATAATGCTAAGTCATCGACATATAGAGAAAAATTGACAGTCGCTGCGAATAGAGGTAACAATATCAATAAAAATCAAAGAGCAAATAGTAGTACACTTAAAAAAAACACTACCCCTGCGGAACGCTTTCATCCAGAGGTAAAAGTGGCCCTGACAAGAATAGAACAGGCACCGAACCAGGATAAGACTCCTGTGTTGAAAAAAGGCATTTGAATAATAGAGCGGGGAGTTGTCCGCGGAAAACAAGCGAATGGAGTTTAAGGAGAAAATCCAAGTTCTCCACGTCTGTGTCGTTAGCCTTTTCAAGGTCAAAAAAAGGACACCAAGAACCATCCCACCAGTGGGGAAGGCTTCTCGGATGTCATGGTCTACATTCTTACCAAAGGGTTCCGCAGTCGAGGCGATTTTTGCGGAAACCAAATTGGAAATTTGAGAAAGCTTGGGGACTCTCCAGAACAGGGAGTAAGCGCCAGAACAACCATTTTCTCCATTTAATTTACAGAGTGACAGGCGTCAGCGGAAATTGCGTACTTTGGTTGTCCTGTGCCAATCGGATTTCTTTCAGTTTTGGATAGGAATTACAAAAAGCTGTAGGTCCAAATAGATGGAAAAAAGATTCGATCCAGATTCTGTTTTATTCAAATCCAGCAAGAATGCTGACGCCGAAGGATGGATATC
>JABUQX010023077.1:10000-52819 GCA_015478945.1 Trachelipus rathkii | reverse complement strand
ACTATTTTTCTAACTATAATCACAATAAAATTTTATGACGTAATGTTATGTTGGCAACCCTTGGCAAGTTGGCATTACTGAATAACAAATTTTCCTGGTTCCTGAGTCTTGATGTAGAATGTCATAGTGTCATAGTCGATTACCGAAATTCGTATTTTTTTTTTAACGTTAATGTTATTGTAGTGCCTACTTTTAAAGAATGGAAGAATTTTTAAGGAAATTTAATCTTGAAGAGATACTAACATTATTGAAAGGTAATCATTGTTTCCTAATTTTACAATGTAAATGCTAATATTGATTTTAGCTTTAAGCTACCTTTAGGTAGGCTACCGTAAATATAGAAATAATGCTTAAAACTGTTTAGTATTATTGTTTCAACTAATATATATATATTTTATATATATATATATAATATATATATTATATATATATATATATGTTAGATAAATATATATATATAATATTATATATATAATTATTTATATATATATATATTATATTAATATATATATATATATATATATATATATATATATATATATATATATATATATATATGGACATAGTTACTTTATATACCTTATGATCTAAAGTAAATTTTTCATATTAATTTATATTAATTGAAAGTAAATATTCTAAGAAATGTAAAAATTTAAGGGAAAAAATGTTTTAATAATAAGTTAGTTTTTTATATGGAAAATCAGGCAAAGATAATGTTAAAAAAAGCAGATATCAAAAATCTGACAATGTCCTTCATGACCTTGAGGCGTGCGCTAATAAACTTAAAAATCGTTGCCGATTCACAATTATAAATGATATTATATATATAATATACTTATATATATATTATATATATACATATATATATATATATATATATATATATATATATAATATATAATATTATTATATATATATATATAAGGCTATTAAGCCAAAGTAGGGGGATCGAGCCGACGAGGGAACATAAGGGGGGGGACGTTTTTCCATACCCGTATGGAGGAGGGGCGGAGGAACCCCCGCGACACCCAAATATCAAAGAGCTGGGGGTCCGGAGACCTCCCGGTAGGGGGGGAAATAGTCACTACCCTGTCGTTCACCGGAAGGCCGAGAGACCCTCTTTCTCATCTTGCTGGTTTACCCTTGGGTATCTTTAACAAAGGAATACCCAAGGGTAAACCGCAAAGATGGAAAGAGTCGGGGTCTCTCGGCCTTCCGGTGAATGACAGGGGTAGGACTATTCCCCCCCTCGGGAGGGTCTCGGAACCCCGCTCTTTGGTATTTTGGGTGTCGCGGGGGTTCCTACGCCCCTACCGGGTGTAAAGGAAAACGTCCCCCCCCTATGTTCCCGTCGGCTCGAGCCCCTACTTTGGCCTGTAATCCTTATTATTATATATATATATATATTTATATATAATATATATATATATATATATATATTTATATTACTATATATATAATACTAATAATATAGTATATATTATATATATAAATATATATATATATATATATACTTTATATTGTATAGTGTATATTTTATAAGTTGTATTACGTCACGCCTAATACGTCACGAATAAAAAAAATTTCGGCTGCAAAAATTTAGTTATAAGCCCTTTTTTTTATATTATATTTGAATTATATTTCGACTATCGAAGAAAAACGTAGCGACCAAAACAGTACTTAAGTGGCACGAAAGCTCTCTCTTATGATGCCTGTTAAATTTTATTCCACTTTTTCTTAAACCGGGGAATAATTATGTATGATATAATATAAATTTTCACTTATTCTCAAGCCTTACAAATTTAAATTCAATCGCAGTGATTGAAAAATAGGTAATTGGCGAAAAAAATAAAACACCCTTTATAAAGTACCATTTCACCTGCTGGGATGTGAACCTGGGCCCTAGCAAATGTCCGCGTAAGTGTTTTGTGAAGCAATCCATTGCCACAGAATGGGACTAAAAGGTAGGAAGCTAAGTGACTACAAGTAAAGAGCCCAATTTGTAGTGCATGTTTATTAATCAATATACTAAATAAATATATTCCCGGTTATAAAAAGTGAAATATTTCACTCATGCGTCATAAGGGTGCCCTGTTTGTCGAACTACGCCCGTAAGCGTGGTTAAACGGGTATAATATAGAGTGATGCGTCTGTAGTTGATTTTCACTGTTGGGTGTGAAAGTTAATTAAGATTAATATTCACCCCTACAAGGAACAATTCTCGCGCTGTTACTTTTAGTCCATCGTGCGTGGTCGTTACTATATTACACTTACGCGGGACATTTGCTAGGGCCCAGGGTTCACATCCCAGTGCAGTTTGGTTGAATATAAATTATCATTTAAATGGGGTTATTTTAATTTGAATTTTACTAATCTACTTACTGCTGTATTGAATTATGTATCTCAATAGTTGTTAATAATATACATATATAATATTATATTATATCTATATATTATATTAATATATATATTTATAATATATATATATATATATTATATATATATATTAATTATATTAATTTAATATATATATATATATTTAATTCTATTAGGTAATTATGGTTTAAGATTAAAGGGGTCTAATTCTTCCGATTCAATAAATTTTATTGCCACTAATATACCTGACTATATATATTTTAGTATATTTAAATAAGTAATAAAGGATATATTATACTATAATAATTTAAAGTGTGTGGTAAAAAATAAACGCCCTTAACCCAGATTTAGTAACCCTTTTTATCACATTTATTTATTTAAATGTGGATTTAATATAATATTCTAAATTCAAGTTTCGGTTTCGCATGATCGTTTTAGTTTGCTGGTACAAGAGAACCAAGTCGTCCTCAGAGCACTCGCGTCCGATTTACAAATTTTTTGCACAGAGTATACCTTGCCAAGTATTAAATAAATATAAAAATAAAATTAAGTCTGTTTTAAGATGACATCTCAGAGACACTCGTCACAATTCTCTGTTGTGTAAGCGGACTTGGTTGTGACTACCAGCCACATACCAACACAAAAATAAGTTTAGATTTGATACTCGTTACAACCAATTCCCTACAAAATTAAGGGTATTTATTAGGTTTTATTACCTTTTTATTTATTTAATTTTTTTACATATTATATAAATATAATATTAAATATATATATATATATATATATATATATTATATATATTTATTATATTATATATATATATATATCATATTATATTATTAATATATTATAATATTATATTAATATTATAATATTAATATAATATAATAAGTATATATATATTATTATATATATATTAATATTAATTAATTAGAATATATAAATATATATTTATTATAATATATATATATATATGCGTCACCCTGATAAATATGACTGACACCTTCTATCTCTTTAAAAAAAACTTATACCTACTTAAGGCTCTACATTTAACAATACTAGAATCACATTTTCTTGAAGTTAGTGACATTTTGAGATGCCGGGAAATAATGTAAGAGATACAATAAGAAGTTCCTCAGAGTAAGTTAGAGAAAATACTCTCTAAATTATAGAATATAATATTAATTTATTATTTAACTTTTACGATATTTTAAATTTTTTCGCACTTGACTCCGACGTTTCCCTCCTAATAAAATTCTCATTAATCTCCCTGAACTCCGCGTTTCCCCACTAATCACCCTTAACACACACTCTATAAAATTGATACATAAACAGTAAATGTTTTAAGTAATTAAGTGACCTAATTTAACCTAATTACCTCCATAATAACTAACCTATAAATTTATTTTTAATTTTTTTAATTTTTTTAATTTTTATTTTAATTAATAATGTTCACGCTGCCAGAAGCTTTAACGCTACTCTCATTAGTCACTAGGCAGGTTACCGATAAGATTGATATCATCAACTAATATATTAATGGTTACATATATTATATAATATTAATTATTTAAGTTGAACGGGAATAATATATGGCAATCAGGTTATAATATATAATATAAATATATATTAACCACGATGTTTATCAAAAAGATTCATATCTTAGCATGTATAAAAGAGTAATTCGATTCATAATGGATCCATTCTCTCTCGCAATAAAAAATGTAATAATTCGCTTATAAATTATGAGAACATTTAGCTTCGATGCTATTATTAGATAAAGATTTAAAATATTTCCAAATGCTCTTCGGGATCCTGGCCTATATATATATATAAATTTTATATTATAATATATTAATATATATAATTAATTAAATTAATATATACTATTATATAATATACTATATTATATATAATATATATAATATATTATTTAGTTATAATATTAATATATTATATATTATAAATTATATATATATATTACAGGGTTCACACCGCTAATAAAAACCCACTTTTCTAACTGGATTACGTCGCGACAATAGAGCCCGTGGTATAATGAATTATTCGGGTTTTAATTTCATTTATAAAACCCGGAAAAATATATAATCGGCGAATAACTTAAGATAAGATTTTTATCTTTAATATTTGTCGCTTCCTCTTTTGTCTTAGCTCAAAACTGATCTCACATTTATGTCACTAATGAGAATGAAGGGGAATAATAAATTTGTAGGTAGATGTATAGTCTCAACTTTTGTTGAGAGGTTATTATAATGAAATTGAATGATATGAGGAGCAGTAATTGCCAAAGACTCTTGGGGATCCAGGAAAAGAAAAAACTAGGAGATGAATGGAATGAGAAATTCTGAAGTGTCTAAGAGGAGCAAGCAGCAAACAGTGAAAATGTAAAAATTACAGTGATACAATTAAGGCAATAAATATGTGAAGAAGAATAAAAAGTTGCATCAGAAAAAATCTGTGGGTAAAGACGACTGTGATGGGAGATATTCTGGCAAATCTAGTAGTAGAGAGAGAGAGAGAAGAGGATGAACTGAGAGTACAACACACAGGAATTGAAGAAGGGTGTAGGGAAAATCGTTACAGAGTGAGAAGGAAATAGGGCAAAAGAGAGAACTTCATCTTAAATTTTTATCGTGGGACATGCCAAGAACAACCATATCATACAAATGGAAAAAACAGTATGTAAGCTCACTGCGGAGTTCGTAGTGGGAATACATACAAAATAGTAAAAGAAATTGGTAATAATCTCGAAATAATAACATATTTATAAACATGATACAAACTTCACGTATTTCTACATAAAGAAATTTCATTGACTCTAAGCACAACAAATCAGCAAATCGACAAATCAACATATCTTTGTTATATATATTTTGCATTCAACGTGTATATTTATAAATATATTAGCTTTGAGATTAATGACCTAGGGTAAGACCGCCCCGATATCAGAATGTCGGGAGTAGTGTGTTGCTTGAACAGTGATCTACATAACTCTGAGAGACCTCTAGTGGCACCTGGATCTGAGCTCCCTCACCATCTGCTATCTCTCGAAGATTATAATTCCTCAGCCACTGGCTCGAGCTTGATGTGGTATCACCAGTGGGGACTAACCCTCAGCCTCTTTGGTTATTTGTGAGTATATATTAGTGCACAGGTTCCTCCGCCCTCCCCTATGGGTGTATTGGTGAAAAATAACGCCCCCTCTGTCCCTCAATCGTGAGCTCGAGCCCTACCTAAAAATCTAGTACTGTAATTACCTATAAATTAATTTAATAAATGTTTTTTTTTGATAGCTGCTGTAACTTTTATCGAGTTAACCATTTTATTTATTAATATATCTTAAAGTTATTAATCAAAATATTTTAACGCTGTGATTTACCATAATAATTATGTAATTTTGACTTATTATTTTTATTGTAAATATATAGTTACTTAAAAATTTCTTTCTCTTTCTATCAATCTCTCTTCGTGATTCTCTTATACTCTCTCATTTATCTTACCGATCTTCAATCTATCTCACTCCTTATTATATAAATAATATAATAATATATAATTAATTAATTATATATATATATATATATATATATAATATATTTATATATATATATATAAATATTATATTATATATATATATATATATAATATTATATAATATAATATATATATAATATACACTCATATATAATATATAATATAATATTTATATATTATTATATAATATATATATATATATATATATATTAATGACAACTAAAAATAAATTAGAATGTTGATAAACTAAAATTGTTTAGGTGCCTTTAAATAAATTGTAGATAGAAATGAAGTGTTTTGTAAGTTAAATATTTCTGAAAATTTCCCCGAGAAATTTTACTGATTAAATAATTATAATAATAGTATAATGAAATTATATTTTTGATATATTTACAGACTTTGAAATGACTCAAAGTCAATTATTAATACCTATGTGTATATTATACCCTTATATATATATATTAATATATCATTATATATATATTATATTAATAAATTTAATATATATATATTAATCAATATATAATATATAATATATTATTTATATTATTAATACAAGAATATATAAAATTAATATTTAATATATGGATATATTTATTTATATATATACTAAAATATTAATATATATATATATTTAATATAATATATAATATATATATACTTATTAATATTATATAAATATATATACACTCATATATATTAATAATTATAATATAATATATATATATATATATATATATATATATATATATTATATAAATATTATATTAATATTATATATATTAAATTATATAATTAATATATTAGTCTTTTTTCGGTTAATACCCTCCACCTAACAACGAATTATTCATGAGTATAATTATTATTATATATGAAATTATATATTTTTTAATTTCATAATTTATAAAAATTATAATTTTCATTAAAACAATTTTATTACCGCAATATTTGATTAAATCTAAATTATTAATTTTAATTTATTTAAATTTATTTTTAGTATATGTTTCTGAGGTTCATACGAAAATGTGATATGTAAATCAATAGAGTATATTTAGTTATAATATCATTCTTATGAAGGTAAGCACTAACTGAATTTAAACTTTCTTTACAGTAGTTGCAATATTTTTTTTCTTTTTTACTACTTTTTATACATGCACTTAATTTTAGTTGTATTATGAAATAATTTTATTCTCTGGAAAAACGTACACAAAGGTTGGCAAAAATAGCGGAGTGATAGATATTTTTAATCAAGTCGTGAAAGGTTATATATTGAAATTAAATATACCCGCGGTTTAAATGTGGGTTCTTCTTCAGTTTCGGAGAAGATTGCTCGAGCTAAAAGAACAAACCATATAAGGTATATAAATTATATACCTATTTTTTTGAGTGAGGATGATATTATATAATGAAATAGTCAAAATTAATTTACTTTCTTAAATTTTTAAATAGAATATATAAAATATAAATTGTTTATTATATTTATTAACCTAAATATTTTTAGTAATTTAAATTTATTATTAAATAAATAATATAGATAATATCTCATGTGTGGTATATATGGATTATTATAGATACGTGTATTAGGCTACGGAATAAATAATACCTATATATATATTTTTAATTATAATATATATATATATAATATAAATATTTAAATATTATAATAATATATATTTAATATATATATATCAAATATATATATAATATATAATTATTACTAGTGAAAAGTTTAGAATTAAATAAGTTAAAAGGTGTTCAAAATATTGATTTAAAATTTATAATTTTACATGATAATTTTTAAATACACTTATGTAGCAAACAAGTTTATTTTCCCTTTTATACTTTCAAAATCTACTTATTAAATATAATTAGGAATTTAATGAACAACAATGCTTTAATATGGAAAGTAGTTTTCGTAAAAAAATTTCAGTGTAAAAAGTTTGGTCAATTAATTTATTTGGTAGATCCTGTGAATGATTAAAAAAACACTGAGATAGTCTGAGTTAATAGTTAAAAACCGTCTCTCTAAATTCATGGAGTAGGGAGATATAGGTAGTAAGGATTCCATAATTTAAATGGTAAAAGTGTAATGTAAGTTGAGTCTAAGAGTTCATAATGAAAGGTTTACAATTGTTGGATATAATATGGGTATATTATATATATCGTTTAATAAAGTATAATAGAAGAGAAGCAACATAATTAACCTGGCTTCACCATTTAACAAAGAATAAACATACTAACCTGGCTTCATCGATTTAAAGGATAATGCCTATAAATTGTTATATTAATTAAGATCTATATAATGCAAGAACCACACGGCTGACAAAATTTCCTTCGTCAGTCACTCCATAGGACTAGATTTCAAAAACTGTTATTTTCTTTGTAATGTAGACAATTTATTAATGTATTTATAAATATATAAGAAATACATATGTACATGTGTGGGCTAAGCTTTGAAAACCTGTCACTTTCTCCTCATAAAGAACGACAACCATCACGTTTTATAATATATAACTATTATATACTTTTGGTGTTTACTAAACATAGCCTTAATTGTATAGCTTTAAACTATTTATAACTTCCTACTCTTCCTACAGTCATAAGTGAGTCTATAATTTGAATATTTATGACAGGAAGAACACACTCATGATATCATTCCTATTAAGTACAAATATACCTTTGTAAGCTTACAATATTTATTCTTCCGGTTGATAAAGTGGGGAAATTGGTAAATCCTTTTCTTGTTATTTTTATAAATGTTATTAAACCATAAGTGTAAAAGATAATTTAGCTTTATCATCACCAATTATTATTTCAGGGTCGCATAATTGGAGCTTAACACTTTTTTAAACTTATTTAATATATTACATTTGCCACTTATCCGCTACCACTATAGGTATAGTTTATCTAAAGTGAATCTTTAGTGTCTTTCTGCTATAAACCATTCAATTTAATTTCCAATTGATAACTCAGTTTGTAGCCTACTTCTATTTTTCTATACTGTTTTGGTGTGTTTTGCAACCTTTAGCAAGATTGTATTTGAATTATACTCTAGAAAATATTTTATTTATATTATATACAGTTGAGACGCTTATTTATATGCAAGGAAGCAAATGCAATTGCTCTGAGTTAGAAAAGGAAAGAAAAATGTCAAATTATAATTTAATTGCATATATATTGATAACTATTATTCATACTGTCTTCAATTTCAATAAACTCAACTCTATTTAATCATATACCTATGTAACCATATCACTCTATTACCACATTTGCTCAAATAACTTATTTGAATCAGCCTTTTTGTGGGGTAACTTATTATTAAAGAGTTGCCTAAAGTCATAAGTAATTTATAATAATATCAAATTGAAAATGAAAGTAAGTTAAGTCTAAATGCAGATCAGTAACATAAATCAATATATTTTAAAGGTTCGTTATGGACATCTTCGCGTCTTATTTCTAAACCATGACATTTGAAGATATTCATAGTATATATATAAGATAATTTGTTATTCATCTTCACTAAATTGAGTTTTCCTCTATATATATATAACTTTTTATCTCAGCTAAACTTTTCCCTAAAAAATAATTATAAGTAACCAGAGTAAAATATTATTAAGTATTAAAATTAGTATATATTATTATTTAATTTCATACAAATCCTATATTATTATATATATATATGTTTTACGTGGATTTTGCTTTATAAGTACGCCGACAAAAATAGTAATAGACAATTTATAATATATCTATTTTGGTACCTGCTCCCAAGTGCTTAAAATAATTATGTATATATATGAATCTGTGTGGGTTGATTTCATGGCACTTTAAATGAACTGTAGCCGTGAGCCCTATTTATCCAATATAATTTCATAAAATTTGAGAACTTTATAGACCTCTCAACCTTACTGTCTTTTTAATGATTTTCAGAATCTCTAGGTATTATGAGCATTTAAAGAGTCCACGTAGAAAGCGGTCTAACTCATTTTTAATCTTGATAAGTTAGATAGGTTTAAAATAATCAAATCCATATTTGGTACATATAGTATTTATTTTTCATAATATTTTATCATTCATAAATAATTGAGAATTCCTCTGTTTATATCTCTACTGTGATAAATTTAATATGTCAGCTGTAAAGAGAAGAGTATGATATCTCGAAAAACAGGCAAGCCTAGCTTTGTTATTAATAATAACCTCATAAATAATAGGTCTTAGAGTATTGCGTTATTTAATAATTCATTGATGTTGTACGATATATAAAAGTACATAGGAGAATTCATATGTTTTTATAACGTGTTTATGCGTGGCACCGTGTTGCCTGGATTATGCTCACCTCGGTAAATTCTTATTTTAAATAATAAATATAAAAAAGAAAAAAAGATATCATTATGTAAATGTATATTGAAGGAATGCATATAGCAGTTTAAAGAGACAAACGAACAATAATATACAATAAATAATAAAATATATGAAAATTAAATACTGCAAAAAAGAAATTACTCTTTATCACTCACGGAAGATACATTTGGTCAGTCACAAAGTTAATAGCTATCACTTTGTAAATGAGCAGGAATATTTCTTTTACGTTATTATTGTTTAATAATAATATGGTTTTAAATTACATCCTTCCTTAAATATTAGGGTTAATTTTTAAAATATTTCAATGATAGCCGTTTTTAATTAAAATTAGTGATGGCTCTTTATAAAAGTATTTAACTAAGATTATTATTAGGTAATTATATATATATATAATATATTTATATATATAATATATAAATTAAATTATTATATATATATATTTAATATATTAATTATATATATATATATATATATATTAATATATTTTTTAATATATTATTATATATTATTAATATTATATACTATATATATATATATATATAATATATATGCATATAATAATTGTTACAAGCTGTATACTGTTGCGCTAAATAGGATACGTTAAGTTTGTCACGTGATGTTTTTTAATTTTGCTTGAATGAAATTTCCCGTGAAATCGTTACAAAATTAAATTTGCTTAAATTTTGAGTTCGATTTTTTTGGAAAAAAATGTTCAATATTTGTGGTAGGCTAGTTATTTTGAATACTTAACTTAATTTTTAAAATATTTTAAGTAATATTTTAATTACACTTAATAATAATAATAATAATAAATAATATTTATAATAATATTATATTATATAATAAATTAATTATTAATAATAATAATAATAATAATTTAATAATAATAATAATAAATTAATATAATATATAAATTATAAAATTAATAAATAAATAATTAATAATTAATAATAATTAAATAATATATTTATAATAAATATAAATAATAATATATATTTAAATAATAGGATTAAATTATGGGTTCCAATAAATACCGTAGATATCGCAAAGAGCGGGCCTTATCAATATATATTTTTCGTAATCCTCTTATATTATATATATAATTCGAACCACCAATTACTTATCTGACCCATATATAGATCTTATAAAGATGTAATAGATAAAATCTTAGACGATTGTGGAGCTGTGTTGTTTGATATTATAATAATACTCTACTCTTTTTAACAGATGAAATTGTTTAGTTATTAGCCTTTTTTTTCAAAGCGTTTATATTATTAAATGTTAAAAACATTGTATGTTATTTTTAATTAGAATATAGTCGGTTGTGCCATGTCCGACCTTGCACCTGTGTTTCAAATAATGTTGTGTGCAAGAGTTTTTAAGCTCTCAAGTATTGTAGCTAAGTGAAAGAATAGTCTGGTCACTATGAATAACTAACATGTTAAAACAATATCAAAATTATAGATATATTTGGAACTAGCGCACATAATTATTAAGGATGGGATTTAATCCTTTATTTTTTTTGCCTCTTTATTTTTTAGCCTTAAAAAAAAAACACTAATCTGTATTCTTAAATATAACTAATGGAAATCTTCGACAAAATACATAAATGGGTAAACCTCGACAAAAAAAAGAATGAGTTAATTAAACCATGGATACGGAAGTCTCATACAAACTCACAGCATGGACGACTGCGAGGCGGACTAAATCACACTCCTCACGGGCGAATGGTCTCCGGGAAAGCCTTCGTCATATAATATAGAGTACTTTGCGAGATGATAACCACTCCGGACCTGTGATATCTATACCAACAGAAATACTCCTCTCCTTGAGGTAATACTGTAACGATACCCAACAACTCAACCAATCATGTCCCGTCGGCTGCGAGTCCACCCTAGATAAAAAAACTTAAATTTTCTCATATAGAAAAAAACAATTTTATAATAGGTGCATACAAAATATTTAAGGGGAATATGTCGAGCCGAAAATCTGGGGGCCTTCAGGCGTTTTTAGGCTGTTATTTCAGATGATTTGAAAATAGTGTATACGGTCATTCAAGTACGCCGGCAGGAGGTGTGCACTGGTTATCAGAGAGTTTACCCCTCACTCTTGACTCGTATCACCCTATATATAGCCTCTCCAATATTAGGCGGGATCGCTCGCTCTGGCTGAGCATTCTCCGCGTGATGTGAAGAAGAGGAAATATTATGTCTCCTCTCTCTCCGTATACCCTTCCAATTAACGAGAGGTTAGTGAAGGACTCGTGATTTTGATGTACCTCGTCTGCTTCGTGCCATTCATTTGCGTGGTTTATTCTTCGACCATAAGTGAAGGTATTTCCTTTAAGTATAAGATAAAAAGCCCAAATAGTTTTACTTCCAAAAAAAATAAAAATAAATAATAAAGCAAAACAAAATAGAGATTAAAATATATAATCAAAACTACCAGAGAACCTCCTACCCCTCCCCCCTAAATAAATCTATAATTATACAAAATTTAGTGAAATACAACTTTCAATTTTTATTTAATGTGACAATTTAAAATATTTATAATCTGACATCACAACATTCTTAAACTTTGTGTTATATATATATATATAATTATTAAACTTTTTCTAACCAATTATATATATATATTATATATTATTAATTAATGAATAAAAAATAATTATCTTATATATTGACTTATAATTAGATTAATTGTGAGTCCATTATTCATATTATATGATTCTTGAAATAAGTGATAGAATAAGCTTATAAGTGGTAAAGATGAGTAGTGTGTTTCTTTGATATTTCTGGAAATTTTAACCTGGTTTAATGGATGCATATATAGGTCCCTAAGGAATGGGGGTATATATAAGTTTAAGAGGTCATTTATGAGTGTATAAATAGAAAGGGTTATAGAAATTTAATTGTTTATTCCCTAAGATAAATTATAAGTAATATTTTGATGATTTGTATTTGTGAGAAATATTCAATACTTTCGCCAAATATTACTTGCAAATAAAAAATACATCTCTCTGATACAGCAATAATAGTAATATACAATATGAGTTCATAAATAAAAAATAGTATATGGACCAAATTGGCTCTAAGTAACCTGAAGATGTGAATCTTCAGCTATTTGTATTCCGCTGTCGAAATATGCTTTTAATATCGCAAAATCATGACGATAGAATCTAGGGGATAAGAGAGTCATTGTGGCGGTCGCTATCTACTTAATTTATATTATAAAAATACGTCGATTGGGCGATGATAGGTAGCCTAAACCGATATCTATAAATTAATTGTAATAATAGAGGAGGTGAGAAGAGCTATATGCGAGAGAACTCGCGTAGAGTGATAGAGAGAACCAGAACTCAACAAATCATTTTAATCAGTGTTCTAGCTCTCATAGGTACATCTCTAAACAAAATTTGATTGTACTCCCTACGATAGTAGCAATTAAATATAAAATTAGTACTAAGTACTATTTCGTAAATTAATTAAAAATGTATTTATATAAGATTCAAAAGCGTGATCATAGTCACCTTTATGAAATAAAAAAAGTAATTTAAGATTAAATATATGATTATATTAACTTATAATAAATTAGAATATCATGTTAAAACAAAATTTATTAATTTGAAATAACTGAATGCATGGTATATATTGTATTTAATATGTAGATTGAACCATTTAACATTTGGAAGACTCCAAGCCACAAATGAAAAATACAGTGAAATATGAATATATTAATAAATCAATTCTCTTTATTTAAAGGTATTTAAACAAAGTTTTATATGAAAGAATAAAAATATGCTTTGTTATATATAACTTTTTTACTTTTTTTCCATATAATTGTTAAGTGCATTCTCTCAATATAAGTCTGTGTCTTAGTGTCTACTGAATTTTTGCACAAGCAAACTAATAATACATATTCCTATAGGACCTAATATGGCAACATCCAATTTTTTCCCAAGATGGATGTTTCGGAGGCTATGCTAAGTCCGTGTGTAGTATTTATATGATTACTATACTTTTGTTTTAATAATTATCATATATGAATAGGGGCATTTATACAGACCTTCCTGGCCAGAGTCCAAGAATTACGATACGCTAGGATAATAATGAATGAATGAAATTTGATATAGACAGCATATATGCACCGTATATAAAAGAACAATGGTGATATTAATGTTCATATGGATATGTAATTTTATAAGTTTCCAAATATGCATTGAAATTAAATTCCAAATCTATATATTTAGGGTAATACCTATCGTCTCTGTCTCTCTCTAATATATCTCTCATACTCCTATATCACGATGATATCTTGTTGGTATGTGCTCTGAAGAGAGTGATCCATTTTGAGCCCACCAAGAATGTATGACATATATTAGATATACTATTAATTAATTAACTAACAATGTAAATGTATTAGGTAGGAATGAGGTATGTGAGTTATAAAGGTAGTAATTTTAGGACTTTATAGTGTGAACCTATATCATATAATATAATACTAACTCTCAGAGAATTTATATTAATTTTATTTCAAATGCATAATATTGTCACTGTGATATTCTCGCAGATCCCAAAATAATGAGCAATCACAAGCGTTAATAATCAATAGACAAGTGGAATAAATAAAATCCATATATCTTATGACTTGAATATAGCATAAATGTGGGCAGAATATAATTATATGTCTACAAATATCCTGTGTATGAGCTCGTTAAATTCGGCTAGTCCCTGAAATGTGACATATGTGTGTGGTTCTCACGAATTTCTGATAAAGAACTCGCTCAAAAAACAACATGATTTTGATACTATTTTGAGACTACATTCTTCACAGGTAATGTAAGCCCATATAGCGGAACATTTTATAAGCTAATTTAATGGATTATTCACAGTCCAGTTGTTTAAAGATACCTCATTAGGGTGATAAAGATATATAGTAAAAACCTTATATGTTTGGTGGATATTAGTAGAGATTAATGAGTGAAAAATTTAATGAAAAAAAGCATAGATGTTTTTTTTTAAAAATATTCCAGTGAGTAATATAAGTAATTAATATAGGGATAAGATGAATTTAGAATAATATTATTATATATAGGTAATAATAAATAGTAAATGAGAATCTTATAACCTTGATTCAATATATAGTAAAATGGACATAAAATAGATAGAGGAGAGTAGTATGTAAAGAGATAAAAATTAAATTATAAACTGACCCACACTAGAAGACGGGAGTCGGATCAAAAAAAAATAATGTCTCAGGGTAAAATTCGGTCCTTATTGATTATATGGTGAAAAGAATGTTTTTTTTAGGGCGAAAATGAATTTTTTTTTTTTGAATACTCTTAATTCATAACATGAGAATAAACAACATTATATTTTATTCTCAAAAAGCCATCATTTAACCAAATTGATAATCGTAAAGACTTAACACGTTAAAGCTCTTAAATTTCAGGCCTCACCGGTAGTAACATTAGTCAAGGTGTGTGTAAATAGAAAAACCTTTATTTTGTGCTCCCTTCTCACATCTAAGTGTGTTATAGTTTAATAGTAGTGAGCTACCTGTGATTTTTTGTCTGATTAGAAATACCGACCTGCCCATTCGTTGTGGTCGATTAGTGTTATTGTTAAACTGAGACTTAATTGTTCTTCGTATGCATGCTTACAGTAGATATCATTATATATATATACCAGAATTTGATTGATGTAAATAAGAGATATTAAAAGTTACTAGACCATATTATCTCAAGTATAAGTTTATAGAATAAGCCCTTTGATTAGGTATATATGGTAGAATTCTAAAAGGAAGGAAGCAACAGTACTCGTACTTTATAAAAAGGCTACTGAATTTTGATTTTTTAAAGCTGAATAGTAGTTATTAATAACAATTTTATATAATGATATAGAATATATATATATTAATATATATATATATATAATAATATATATATATAATATTAGTTAAATACCTCACAGAATGGAACTGGAATATATTAGTCAATATGTCTGTTCCTATATATATATATGGGCGTAGCAGGGGGGCGCAAGGGCCCCTAAATCTTGGGGAAATAAAAAAAATGAACCTTATATTTTGCCAGACGTCGTTTTTAAGGGTTTATTTAGTAGAAAAACTTGGAAAAAGATACATCAATCGATAGAATGGAAGGAGTAATTTACTAATTACTAACGTATATTATAAACATACATTTTTCTATAGTTTTAATGTGTTTTCGTTTTCATATTGGCTTAAAAGTCAACTAGCTGTGTGTGTTTTTTATACAGTTAGCTTCTCCGCTAGAACTGTTAATTTGCGTTAAGTATAATATATGTATATATATATATATATATATATATATATATATATATATTATATACCCTTTTCTTAATAAGAATAGGTATATATATATATATCATATATATATACTTCTTTAAGAAGACATTGGGAATAATTATATTATATAGGCTCCTAATGTTAGTGATATTAATACATCTACTAATATGTGCTGTAATAGGATTTAATGGAAAAAGTTGTCTGAAAGGTACTATAAGTGAGAATATTTATAGATAAATAATGATCACTCACAACACTTTGGCCCTCTTATATGAGATTTCCTGACCTAATTTGCCCAGCCCACGGTGAGTTATTTCAGTATAAGTGAGTATATATAGGTTATCTGTAGTGACAAATCACTATTATATCAGTATTTATATATGGTATAAATGACATATTACTGACTGTATATTTGGACAGGTGAAGTAATGAATGCCTCAAGTTAGATTATATTATTATATATTAATTTAGACTTTAGAAAGCTTTTTTATATAGATAAAGGTTTCTACTACTAACATTATTAAGGTATACTATGATGAAGAATGATTATATTGTAATAATTGTTGATTAATAGGTGATATATATATATATACCCCTTAGTGATAGTTTATTGAGTGTTGTATAATATATTTAAAAGTAGTAGAGTGTATTGTGGTAAATAGTAAAAGCAGTTGATGTATACAAACTTATAATGAGTATAATTATAATCATCATGGAAAAAATTAAGTGTATATATATAGTACTTGATGAATATATATATATATTTCCCACAGGGATCAGTGACTTAGGTAGCCTAATTTATTATTCCTATATTTCAATAATTCAAAGCTTGATTATGATTATAGGCGAAGAAGTGAAACGAACTTATGTCTATGGTCCCGCGCAATGAATATTGTAAATGCGTACAAGCTGCGTTGCGTGACTATAGAATATAGTATCAGCATAATTCTAAAGTTTACTAAATGTTTGACTAATGATATTTGATAATAGCTCTCATTAATAGCTTTGAATTTCCTCATTAAATTAGTTTGACATTACCTCAAGATTCTTTAGAATTTTAGTAAGAATGATCCTATATATTAAATGCATTTATTATCAAAATCATGCATATGATTATCCTTTATAATTAAATCACAGTTTATTATCCGGTATTATGGCAAGATGTGTATGCCGCATAGGATGTGTATAGGTTTGAGTATGTAATTTGAATTTATGAAAAAGACTCAAAAATATGTGATAGGTTGAAGCTGTCGCCACCTGTTAAGTTATTCAAAAATATAATATGTCTCTTAAACTGATGATATTTATATATGTTGGGGATTGCTTCCTGAGTCTGGTGGGACCGAGAGAAAAGATTCAGGTCGTGGATTATAAGCCCCCGGGTGCTCCAATTTTGAAAAGCTCTAGATAATGGGAGTGTTTGGAAGACTAGAGAAAATGAATGAGAAAACCGCCAATTACCATAACAATGTAGTAGGCATACTGAAGTGCAGTAGACGTTAATTTCAACCTCATTTTATAAGTAAAAGGAACTGAAAAAGATAAGTAGACTAAAAATGGAAGTGTAATATAAGTAAACTTTAATATATATATATTAAGCTTAATTTATATTAAGGCTATATATATATATATTATATATATAATAGTATTATATAAGTATAAGTTATTTTAGTAGCAACTCAAAGTGTTTTGGTTATCATATATATTATTATAAAGAAAGACTATATAGATTATGCCTAGAAGTAAGCGTGTGCAGCGTTAGAAGCAACTTAGGGTATTGATTTTTGGGTTTTTGAGTATAGGTAAGATGACTTATTATTAATTTGAGGTGAAGGAGTTCATGTATTAAATATACAGCTTTAAAAAAAAAGCAGGTACTTATATATTATATGTCACGGGAGATAAGGAATAATTCTTGGGCACTGAATGTTCTAGGAGTGACGACCAAAGTGCTAGCAAACCCGGCTCTCTCTCCATCTTACTTTTTGTTGACTAATATCATTGGAAGTAGATTCATGATACAAGTGTGTCTACTAGCTCGAGAAACACTTTATCGGGCCTGAAAGCAGACACTCGATCCATCAGGACGAGCTCTGGGGAGAGACAGATTTTTAGTGAGACCTAAAGTGAGTATAGAGGATGACTAGGAATAGTCACATATTGGTCTTGGGTGATTAATCCTGAACTTACTGTAAGAAAAGAATTAGTCATTATAACTTTTAGATGACTAAGCATCAGGAAATGCGTTTGTGCGTAGTATAAGAGTTTTTCCTGTAGAGTGAATACATGGGAGTGTCTATGGAGTCTTCAAGAAGGGCTCTCATAGAGATGTAAAAGTATACGTATTGTCTAGAGATTTTTAAAAGAAAGCCGCCTTTACCGAGATACAGTGCGAGGAGTATATGATGGGCCTTACCTGGTGTTAGGAGTGGGTATCCATATAGTTATATATCATTAGACTCGGTAGGCCAATATTGCTCACTAGTGGCTTTTATATAATAAGTTTAGATCAATTTAATATTAGTAATTGCAATGTGTTAGACCTATATATAAATCATTGGAGTTTAAACTTATTCAATGAGTTGGTGTAATAATAATTCTATTACTAATTGGAGTATGAATAGAATACGTTTTATTATTCTCTAACCTCCATTAAAGCCCAATATTTTCATTATTTGTCTACTCAATTATAATAATTATAACTGGTTAGATAGATCTACTGAATGTCAGTATAGTTTAGGTATACGTTTATATTTTATATAAAACAATAACTCCTTGTAGTTATTCTTCACTTACCAGGATTCAGAGCTCCAGAGCTCCATTTGTTTGCAGACGGTATGTCTTCACTTTACACAGAGTGTATGATGCGCGTTCAGCGCTCTGGGCCTCGTGTCGTGGACCGTGATCGTAACTCCCTTCTGTTAAGTGAAGAGAGTCACTTCATTGGACGTGTGTGTTTCTTTTAATTCATTACTCTAATACTCAAATTTACTACTGCGGTTTAATTTGCAGTATATTCGTTTAAATTAATAATATGTTGACATTTTTATTATGATATAGTGAGCTACTCTAAATAATAAAGATCTCAATTTTCCAAATAAATAAATATTTTTTTTTAAATTATAACTAATTATATATTATTATATAATATTAATGATACTTTATTTTATTATATTTATTGATGGCAAATTTCTCATTAATATTATTATTTAATTCAAAGATAAATAAAGTTGTAACTTTTGTTATATTCTCACCCTGATTACTAAATTAATATTGTTCTATGATTGTGTATAAAATACAAAAGCTATAATAAGAAACATCCATATATAAAGTATAAATTCTTTCATTAAGTATATATAACCAAGTAAATAAGATTTTTTTTTCTATAATAAGGAAACGATCTATCATTAAAGATAAATGGTCTTTCATTTATGTACATATAACAAAATTTTCATAAAAGAAATGATTAATATTTAGAATATGTATAGAATTATAAGTATATATATATTAATATTAATAATAATTATATTTATATATTTGCTATGCTATTATATATATATATTATATATATATATATATTATATATATATATATATATATATATTATTTATATAATATCCGATTAGTAATATATAGAACATATTTAAATATCATTTAAAGATACAATATCTAAATATATTATTTTATAATGATGAGGCTTTAAATAAATAATTGGCTAACAAAAAGAAGTCAATATATAATGGATATAATATATATGTTAGGTTTGTAAGACTACTTAATATATGCATGCTATATTATGTGATTATCTAATATATCACTCGTTTTATTTATTTCTCAGTTTCTATATAATATATATACTTTTAACGACACTCGAGTTGAGAATTTTTAGGATAAAATTCTCATAATGTAGTTATGGCCTGAAAAGAAAGAGTATTTTTTAAAATATTTTAAATAATCATCACGTGTATTCCGACATCCCCCAAAATTTAAAGATTCGCTTCCGAAAATGTTCAAACTATTATAAAAACTCTTACATACGTTCCAAGTACAAGAATTATTTATATATTCATTGCTACCAGCTCTCACTAAAGAATAGGATGAATTTGGATAGTAATATGCTATCTTATTATGTACATATTGTTACTCACTCAATGGTAGAGCTCTTTACTAAAACACTGGTTACATAAATAAGTAAAAAATTTATTAGATATATATTATTATAATTATTTTATATTTAGTAATTATTTAATATTGGGTATTTCATTATATATATTTATTATTAACTCAGATATTTTCCATATAGAAAGGATGAAACATTATGAATAAATAACGGCTCTTAGATAAGAGTTTCCTGCCTTAAATTTTGTTTGACAAGGATGGGTTTGAATAAATGATAATGCCATCTGCATGTGATACAGCCATATACTCATTGACAAAATCAAATGTATTATTCCAGATAGTAGTCATTGAGTATGGTAAGATAATGTATATAGTGAAGAATTGTATAAATTCCAAAAGTGTTTGGAAGGTGAAAATCATTATTTTGAAATAGAGATATATATTCACATTTATATATATTACTTATACAATATAGATTGGGGATTTATTTTCTACATAAAGCAGTAGTCTCGTCTAATAGTAGGTAAAGGATTTTTACTTATATTGAATAGTGTATTCTCAAGCGTGATAGATATATATATACCATTATGACATTACTATACTTTACTTTGTATGATTAGTAATTCTCCTGTCATTTGTTAAAACTTTATAATTGAAAAGTAATAATTTCTTATAAATAATCCGTGGTGAGCCGAGCTCCGGCATTTTTTATGTCATCACGACAGTCAACGTCTATCTAACACATGCTCCGATGTAACACCTATTGATACAATGCATAACAAGAAACCAAGGTCATACCCGTCCAAAATCCGACACCCGTCATCCTCTTTTGCACGACAGCACATGCACACGTCGCGAACCCTTTGCTCTCTAACCCAGCAAAGATTTGGGCATTAGACTGGCAACCGCTACCGCGCACCTGACGAGCCTGCCGAGAGCTCCGGCAACGCACAGCACAATTTTTCCATCAACAAATATATACGCGGCACAACGCAAGTCTACTACGTCACTCTCGCACTGTCTTTGCCCAAATACTTATCCAGAGTTAAGTAGAAAAGTAAAGTTACTTATATATAATCTATTATATACAATATTTCCTATTACATACATAAGACTAATTTATAGTTATGTGTTGTCAATATATTATATATATATTATATATACCTCAAGAAATATAGTTTTATTAATAAATCTTTAGTACATTGATATTAAATATGTGTGGGTTTAAAAAATAATTCTAATTATGACTTTACCAATAACTAATTATGAATAAGGTTTTGACGTATGATCTGACTTATAATTAATAAGAGTAGATTATATGATCTATTATTATATCTTAAATTCCTTTATATCCTATTAGACACTTAGATAATAAGTTTTGATATAATGATATAAGGTAAGTAATAGACTATTTGATCAACTTTATCATTTGAAATTTTTTAAAATCGTAGTAAAAAAATTTCAATAAATGAAACAAAAATATTCTGATCATCACTAGTATATCTTTTTCTTTATTTCATGGGAATGTTTCTGTAGAGAGAGGTTTCTTTACTGCTAAAACAGCAGTGACACATATTGTCTATATAAACATAAGTAAAATATTAATACTTTTTGAGATAAAGTAATACTAAATGGTTGTCATATATAGATACATTGAATTAATAATAGTAATGAAATAATTAAATTGGAGGGGTGATTTATATATATATATTATAGGGTGGAAGTAACGTCTTTTTGCCTGATCTGATGAGAAACATTTAACCCTGACCATTGGGATACGTCATCCGCAGGGACGTGTGCTTTAAGAGATAGTTATAATCCGCTCGGCACCCACATGATACCCTCATATTAGTATATTCGCTTTTAGATAGCTCATAATCTACTCACATTGTCTCTCATAACAGCATAGGAGTCAAGACTGATACCCTTATCTCATCCGACTATAAGGTGCAAAAAAAAAACAAGATATACAGATAAGCATAACGCTAGCTTTTTTTATAAGCTTGTTGATTATGAAAAAGAAAAAGAAAAATGTGGGTAAAAAGTTAGTGAAAACTCTTGAGCAAGAAGAATTTAAGAGAGAAAGACATTGTCACCAAGTCAGTATTTAGTAAGATGTGTCAGGAAAGATGGAACACTTCATCTAAGTGGAGAGGCTTCCATAACAATATAACCCACTCTTTTCTCTCTTTCTATAGACCTTAATGTTCACATTCTCTTAGACGATATTAAAGTCATTTGGGAGGCGCCGTTCCAGTCCTCTCTAAGATAAGATGGAAAGTAATTGTTGTATTATACGGTGAATTGTGTTCTGGGCGTGTGTATATATGAGGATAGATACTCGATTTTTATTTGATTTTTTAGAGAAATTCTAAATAATGCAAAGTGTCTCTCTTTTTTATTTAAATTAATATTTGACTGTAACCTTCTCAGTTTTAAATCTAATTTTTCCATTTATCCAGTAACGATCATCCCTTCCCTGTTCATAGAGTACATTACATTTCTTTATTTACTTTATAACATCAGAGAGATCATATAGGTTTATTATAGGAGCCTAATATCTAGAGATATCAAGCGGGAATCTCTCTCGTGTGTGAACTATTAACCTTTTTTGGCCAAACTATTTTACTAATCCTTTATTGTAAAATTAACAATCAACTCATAAGCAGTTTGTTGCCAATAAGTGTTTATGGCCGTTAATTATACAGGAAGGGGTAAATTTTTCCGTTGTGGGAATCTGTGGTGGTTAAAAATTAAGAAGATAATTCGTCTTCACAATATACGATAAAATTTTTTTGGGTGGATCTTATTAATCTGTAATTAATAAAATTAGAACAATTCTCTCTCTTCTTCACATTTCTCTTACTTGATTAATTCAATATTATTTGGTGATTTCAAGTATTCACCACGGTCAGTTTGCTTTCCTTTAATCTATACATAAGATATAAAGTGTTATTATTAAACTCTGCTACGACTTTATTATTCTATATATATATGTAATTAACTTTCAGGAGAGAGGGTGCGATCATCTTCCTATCTCTGTATCTTCTATTATCTTTTATCTCTTGAAATCTTCACCATTAACATTCTCATGTACACTTTACTATAATCTTAAATTCTTATCCTTATATATATTCTGTTAAAATTTCTATATATTTCTCAACTCTATCTTTCTGTATTTACCCCGATGAATACGCTATTCTAATCTTTCTGTTCTTATCTCTTTCAGGTTCAATTTCGCAGGAATAAGGCCCCGACCTTACGGCGAGATAAGAAAACGTACTTTGGACTGTATACAGTTGCTTGACTAAAGTAGGTACTATACTAGTCGACTTCTTTGATTTTAATCTCAATTGAAATGACTTTACTTAAGCATTTCCGTGTGAAAGGGTTCTCGGGCGTTAAGTGCTATAAAAGCGCGAGCTTAATTTCTCTCTAGCATGGAGGCGTGCACACAATGATCTTTAACTTCAACTTAATTCTATAATATGAAAATAATTAACTTGGTGTTTTAACTCTGACTTAATGTTCTGCGTTCTAATTAGCGGCAGGGGAGCTCACTAAATCATCTTTGTACTCAGTTGAAAGAAATAAATAGAACTGTATCATGTCAGAAGTTTTACAGAAACCAATAATCTGCCCTTCTAACATTAAAATTTTCTATACACTCCAATTTCCGCTGCAAAATTAATTCATTTTTCAAAAATTGTTAACTCTGATACAAAACACTAAAAATATATTTTTCTTCTCTTAATGTAAGAATGCAATAAATTATATATACTGCTTTCCTCTATATACTCTCAATAGACAGTTATTTTCTGACCCAATTTTAATTCAACCCATAATTTTGATTACACTCTGTAACTTGCGTCTTTCTCCGCATTACCCTTGTGTTTGTTATCTTATCGCTTATGTGTGTTAGTGTAACTGTTCGCGTTTTTATCGCTTTGTCACTCTTATATGTTGGACATTCGTATTGCTCAAATCTTATGCTCTGCTCTCTTAATTAACATTATTGAGACTGATCTTCCAATGCTATTCTTTCTTCTCCAACATTAATGCCTTGTACATATACATATTTGATTATTAAAGTGATACCAAAGAAAATGATTCGAAGGAGAATAAAAATTCCTCCATTTAAAAATAGGTGCCCTATAATATGACTAGCTATTTTTCCAATGTAGATAATAAATTCTATATATACAAGTTTAAGTTAGAGTCGTAACGTATCATGTTGGTTTTTCCTAATTCCTCTATAGTTTACAAAAAGTGTAGGATAAGTATATTGTATTCATAGTCGTGTAGCCACTCTTTTAGTATTTTATTATATCTCAATTTACATCTGTCTGTTCTCTTGCCCTAGGCCTCTTGTTGTATCTTAAACTGCACAATAGAAGATGCGTCCCTGCTACTCGAAATAGGGAAGATCTTCCAATGAAATCTCAACCATCTCCTAAACCCATGATCGCACATATTAGGATCTCTTAAATACTTCATAGATTTATCGTTAATCTATAGTTGGTTTATTATGAATTCTATCCTTAAGCAGGTAAAAGATTTTTGAATAAAAACATCTCTCAATTCTTCTAATCTTTTATCTTTCATCATCTATCTCAATAAGGCTTTTCGTAAGAAGCGCTCATTATCTATGGCGATCTTTTTTTCTAAGTCTTTTCTGTTCATTGGATCCTTTTTCATATTTATAAGTTATAAAAAGGGAAATACGTTCACATTATTGATTCATTTAATAATTTCAATTAAATATGAGACGAAATTAGTGGTAGATTACTGTTTTTTTTATATTCCCTAAACTACCTTTTTACTTTTTTCATCAAAAACCCTCTGTATTGCTTAATTACACATTAATCTCCAACTTTCCTTATGACACGACGATTTATCACCCTTACAAATTACTATCTCCTCATATTTTGAAATAGAGACATCCTTATCATAATATAGCAAAAACAATTTAGCATATCTCACGCTAGAATAGGGCACATAATGGCGTATATCTATACTAAGGCATTATATTTAATGATTCTTTCTCGAATTTCTCTTTGGGGCATTGAGAATCAAAGAGTTGTTTTCTAAATATTACACTCCAAACCTCAGATATACTCCATCTTTCCACTTCCACATATATACCAGGTACACAGCTAATATATAAATATTATAAATTTTATCAAAATAGTTTTTTAATTTGCACATATTATTATTAATAGGTATTATGTTAGTTAAAATAATTTTAAAAAGAATTCAAGATATATAAAATCCGTAACCGAGGATGTCGAATATATTATAGGAACCGCTAAAATAATAACTCGACATACAAGCTTGTTATGTCAAAATTCAGCTTCGTATAAAATATACACATATTAATATAATATATATATATTATATATAATTATAATATATATTATTATATATATATATATATCTATATATAATATATATATATTTATAAATAATATTTATATATAATATATATATATATATTTATATATTAATATATATATATATATATTATTAATATATATTTAATATATATTTAATATTAATTATATAATTAATATATACATTTAGTATAGTTTTTTTTCATTAATTTTATTATTGGTGGTTTCATTTCCTGAAGCTACTATTACATAAAAATTATTAATTTTTATATATATTATATACTATATAGTAATTCCTTATCTAATAGTACTTAGCGTAAAATAATTAGTATTTCAGTAAGCATATTAGTTAATAATTGTTATAGAGTAATACACCTTTTTTATTATATATGAGAAAAATAAATTTTTTATATATATATATATATATATTATATATATTATATATAATATATATTATAATATATATATTATAATAATTTTATATTATAATTATATGAAATTTCAAATAAATTTTAATAGCAAAAATACATTAATATTTCCCAAATATATTTTTGATAATTTAAATTTTTTTTAGAATTTTTGTACAAAGTGTTGGGTATTTACCAAAAAATTTATTTTAATAAAAAGGATTGTATTACCCTCCTATCCAATAATACCCATTCTCTTAACTTTTATATGTACTGATATACCCTGAAATAAATTAAGGTGAAAAAGTTTAGATTATTTTTTTTGGTGCACCAATGTCATCACCTAGTACTACCTATATTAGAATATTATATATATATATATATATATATATATAATTATATATATTATATATTAGTATATAATTATATATTTAATTATTATATACAGTGGTCACCATCATTCACGTAAGTTACAGTAAGCCTATTCATGGGAAGGGGTTTGCACGCCAAAAATTTGATCATCCACTACGCTAATGACGGCAGATGAGCACAGTACGCTAGTGCTTTAAAGTGCAGAGAGTATAATAAATTTACAGCAGGATATACACAGAAGGATGGAAAGGATTGTCCACAAAAATATACTTAAATATGGTGTAGCAGGAAAAATTAGGATTAAAGCATGGCATGCGAACTTAGTTCTGAAAATATATAATATAATAATATAATTACCTCAATAATATTTTCTTAATATCATCTGGGCGCAGGCACAGCACCCCCTTGTGCTACGAGGGCTCCGTTAAAGGGGTGGTACGTCGAGTCGGTAAGTTCCCTCGATACACCTGCCGCTGGGGTATCTATAGAAATAGAGATAAAGTACCAACATCGCGCCGAAAAGATTGAGAGGCAAGTGAACTGGAAAGTATACAGAACAGTTTATAAAGCTTTTGGCCTTTTGATTCGATCCTGTCCAAATGACGGTGATTCTTAAGCTCCCCAAGATATAAGAGCAGATCTACATACAAGGGCGGATTTACCTTTGTATAGTTGGAGTACTGAAAAAGAGGAAAAAAAAGGTCTCGCAGTCTAAACAGAACTTACCAGTTCTTTGAGGCCGCCCTTGCAACCTTTGTGATGTGAGGTTTCCAAGACATCTTTTTGTTTATGTTAAGGAAAAGGATGTTTATATTGTCAACAGGAGAGACGAGGGAACCGTCGAAAGAGATAGGAAAGTTAGAAGGTGTTTTAGAGAGGGAGATTTTTAGAAGTTGGGTTTTTAAAAAATTGAATTTCACAAGGTTGAGACGACTCCACTCGGAAATTCTATGCAGATCAGTGAGAATAGAATCGGAAAGATTAAGACGAGAGCATTCTAGAAGTAAAAGAGGGAGCAGAATTTTTGAAATGAGTTGAAGGAAGATGAAGGGTCGAGTCATCGGCATATGAGTCTATAGAGTTAGATGCTAAGTTAAATCATTTAGTTAAAAAAAAGTAGGAGATAAGACCGAACCCTGAGGAACACCACTATTGACAGAAAAAGAAGAAGAACTCGCTCCATCAACCACCACTGATATTGAGCGACTTGAAAGAAAGTTAGACATAAGTAAGCAAAGAGAAGGAGGCAACCAAAGGAGGGGAGCTGGAGAGAGAGTGGTGACGCGTGCCATACCCAGGTTCAAATTATTTGGATATGTAAAGCGCCATCACACGCAAGTCTCCCGTAGTTCCTTCGAGTATAAAAAACCATAAATTGGTTAAAAGGAAAGTATATCGCTAGTAGACCTTGAACGCCTAAAGCCGTACTGGAGATCGGAAAGAAGAAAATGAGATTCCAGATGGTCTAAGAAATGAGAGTTGAGAAGGGTTTCAAAGATTCTTAGATAGAATACAAGTGAGAGCTATTTAGGGCGTAGTTAGAAGGATAAGTCGGCTTCCATTTTTCGGAATAGGTTGGACATGTGCGTGCTTCTGACACGGAGGGAAAGTGCTAGTATTGAGACATAGAGAATATAGTTAAACGAGGGGCGGAGTCAGCACGTAAGCACATTCCCTCAAAATTGGGGAGGATGCCATCCGGGCCACCCACCTTCCCTAAACGTTCATAGATCTCAGGAGGCCATGCACCCGATCAAATTGTAATCACAGGCAAAGACATAGGACACCTGAGAGGAGAAGAAGGAGGATTCCTAGAATCGTCCTGGGTTGAGTTAGAGGAAAATAGGAGGCCGAAGAGGATTGGACTTCTTCAGTTGGAGAGGTAGCAACAGAGCAATCAGATCGAATAAGAGGAGGAAATGAAAGATTTACAAGAAGTTGTTAGAGATCTTTTTGGCAGATGCCAGAAAGATTTTGCAGTAGGAGAATGAGAGAGGTAACCGCCGAATAATATATATCGATCAAAGCCTCTTTGCTCGATCGAAGAGTATCCTGCCAAAAGATTTTCTAGCTGAATGAAAATTAGGCAGTGATGATAGGAGAACGAAATTTTTCCACCCCCGATACGCGCTGTCTTTAGCCTGAATGGTAAGAGAACAAGCGACTTATCGAACCATGGATAATGTGGAGAGAAAGATTTAGTTCAAAGAAGGAAATGAACCTGCTCATCCCCTCAACGATTACAGCTTTCACTTTAGTGGCAGAAGCCCAAGCGTCACCAGAGGAGAAGCAGCCATTCCAATTATAGTTAGCGTAGAAGCGACGGCAAGGGCCCTCAATCAGCCCGATTCAAAGTGCCAGAAGAAAACGCATAGGGCAGGATGGAGGCGTTGGAGAGAAAGTATTAAATTTAAGAGATATATTAAGTGATTTTGTGGTCAGTATTATTACACCAATTTGAATAGAGCGAATAGGTGGTTGATATTTATATGAGAGAAAGGACTAGTGGTGATAAAACATATAGGTTCCAAGTAATGAAGACGTTTCTTTGGTTTGAGGAATGTGTGTGGGTTCTTATTGTAGGATATGATTTACGGCCCTCACTATATATATATATTATTAATGATATATAATATATAATTTAATATTATAATATTAATATATATATATATATAATTATATATATATATATATTAATATATTAATATTATATATAGTGTCTATCTGCATACATTTATATATATGGTAAATTTTAATTAGGCTACAATAATATAAATAAGGACTACAATATTGATGTAAGTTTTTAATTTAGTTATATAATTTCTAAGTGAGGTATATTGATCTAGAAAATAACTCTGAGATAAAATAATACTTAATAAAAATAATGAACCACTAAGAGTAAATAATTTACAGAATAATATTTCAGAGAAGAGAAAGCTTGATGATAGTCTTGATACTGATGGCTCTTCTGCAGCGGAGGCATCATATCAATCAATCATCTATTCAAATATTTCATAAATAGTGAAAAGACCTACTATACTTATATATATTAATATAATATAATATAATACTATATTATTTATATATTATTATTTATAATATATATATATTATATATATTAATATTATAATATATATTTAGATTATATAATATTATAATATTTAATATTATATATATATATTATATATATTATATATATATATATTATATATTTATATTATATGATATAGTTTCAATATAAGAAAGATGTATTTTAGGTATAATTAATAAGAATGATATAGGTAAATATGAAGCTTTGCCAGAATTTTGTAGTCTCATAAAGGAGAATCGTTTGAACGATACAGTGATCATATGAAAAAGGTAAAGAGATTGGTATTTGCAGAAATTATGAAATAACATAATGACAAGCTTGGAAAGAAGAGACTGTCATATTGGATGACTATTATTGAGAGTTGGGGAAATTTATGGTATGGCTCTTGCTTGGTAGTATAGACACGAATATGTCGGACACTGAAAGGTTAGAGAATGTGATGTGTATGGCGGAGTAAGTTATTAGGTGAATGCTTTTGTGCTTAATTAGAATAAACTAGATCATTGTGAAGTTAATAGTCACAGAGGATATGAATGTATGTATATATTAGAAACTTAATTTATGAATAATTGGATAGTGAGAGGAGTGCTGGATAAACAAGTAACACTTTCTCAAAGGAAAATTATGCTTGGCAATATCTAAATTCCATAAATATGAACTTTAATTAATTAATAATGAATTGAGTGAGTGAGTTGGCATTAGCCAGTTGTAGTATGAACTGATGTGTAGGGATAATATGATTGTGTTCAATAAGTAAAGGATAGTATTGTTGATTTGTAGTTGAGTATATTAGCACAAGTTGGTGGATATTTTGAGTGAAAAGGTTCTCAATAAAGAGAGTGAGAAAGTTTGAAAGTAATGTTAAAATACTGAAGGGATAGATATGTATAATTACTGTGTAGAAATGATCAAGTAATATGAGGCGAGATGGTGATTGATTGGATTTGGGAATTGTGCAACAAATAATTTTATGGAGGTATATATATAATAATAATATATATATATATTTATAATATATATATATATATATATATATATATCATATATATATAATACATATATAATATATATATACGTAAGGTGAATGGACAGTAGTTCCTAGGGATATGAGTAAGGAGATCAAGTTATATAGATACACTTAATATAAGGGTAAGTAGGAAGATAAGGGGAAACTGTAGGATTATAGTGTATGTGAGAGTTAATTTTTTGAGTGTTGTAGGGAATGATATATATGCTGGTATATTATTTATCTCGAAGAGTGCGTATCTGAGTGATATCTTGAAGTAAATATATGATATAGGGATAACATGAATCTCACAGCGTGGGTGTGCATGCCTATTAGCGGAGTGTAGACACAGAGGCGGTGGAGTACTAAATACTGGGAAATCGATTTACCATTTGAAGAAGCCGGACTCATTCACTGACTGAAGCACAAGACGACCTGACCGGGTTTAACGAGTGATAAGAAGTCAATAGAATTTGATTATTTTCTCGCCCCCGGATGATTGAGGGTAGATAATTTATGACAAACAGCGCCGCTGCATATTGCCGCAGGAGGATATATAATGATTGTGACCAAGAGCCTTCCTATGCTCAGATAATGACGACAGTCACAGGACCCACGACTCAACCCTGGTGTTAGTAATGTATCGGTTGTTATGTGGTAGGCTTCTGAATGGAATCTCAAAAGTATGGATGATATATAGACGATAGTGAAGCGTTGTGTGTTAAGTAAATTAATATTGGTAGTCAAAAGTTATTGTGTAATTATTAATATAATTATATAGTGCTGGAGGATATATGGCTTAGGTGATATGTGTTATTTGTCTCATACTTGGTTATTTCATAATTTGTATATGGATGGGGTTATGAAAGTAATTAGAGATGGGTATATATATATATATATATATAATATATATATATATAAATACATGGATGGCAGGATAAATAGGTGTTATTAAGAATGATGATGAGTAAATGAGTGAAGATTGAGTGGAGGGTTCTATATTAACTACCTATTATTTATGCGGATTGATTTGTGTTTTGTGTTGGTGAAATATGAAGAGAGTTTTAGAGTATTGGTAGAGAGATTTAGCAGTGTGTAAAAAGAGGGGCTTGAAAGTAAACCTAGATAAGAGTAAGGTATATTAGGTTTGTAATAAGTTATAGAGGACTAAGTTTTCTCAGTGTGATAATTTATGTGTAATGATGTGACTAAAGCAGCAAGTTGTAACAAGATCGTCTGACGTTATATTAGTATCATAGGGTAGGGAATTTATGCTTGGATCTGCTCTAATAACGCGGAAATCGTGTGTTATGCAGAGTAGAATGTAAGTCATAGGAACACTACTAGGTGCTGTGCCACTCATCGATATGAAATGATCCTGCATGTAGCTAGTTAATATATCAATTTTTGGAAAACGAATATAAAAGAGGGACTATATGTGTTTTGCCGCACGTTGATTGCGTACGTTTCTTCTATAATGTTGGCATGTGTGTGTTTTTTTGTTTATATTGTTTTTACTCTTGTGTTTATATTGTTGATAGTAGTACGAGCACTCTTGGGTCTGGTATTAAGAGGATTACAGTATTGCTTATAGTTGACAGTCGATGTGTTGGTTTATATTGTGAGATAAATTATGTTGAGTGTGATAGCTGCTTATATAGCGTGCGCAATATATGAATTTGATGATGACTTAGTGTTGGAGGGTGGCATGTTTTAGTTAATTAACGTTATTTGAGATAAGTGTGTGATAGAATATTGGTATTTTATAGCGCCTTAATATCAATTTTTGAATATAATGAAAGTAATACGATTGCTAGATGGTATTTGGTCATATGTTAGACAATGTGTACTTTAAATTGGACGAAGATCGTGTTAATCGAATAGTGTGTATAGTGAGAGTTGTGTACGTTGATGGTTGGGAATCGACCGGGCTGGAGACCACGAATATGAATAGATACGTTGGATTGTAGATCACATAGTGTGAACTGTGTGTATGTCTGAGAGAGGAAGAGGTATGTGTATAGCTTTGCAAGAGGGCGAGTATATTTAGATGTGACAATATAATAGGAGTGAATTTATTGAAACTTGGGGTCAGAATAGGGAACGGAGCTCTGATGAGCAAAGCAACTTATCTTTCGAGAACAAAAGGAAGTCTTGTAAAACTTTTCCCACTCTTTGGTCTTGGGATATGCCTGACATACTGAAAAAATTTTGGCTGAAGTGCTTTTATGCGTTGCTCAGGCGCGCCACATGGATCAGTGTGTTGTATTGAATCTCAAATCCACAATATATTAATGCACTCAAAGATTGCCTAGAGTGTAGTCGAGGTGTCCATTGCACAGTCTCTCTCTCTGATTCTTAAAGATAGGTTCCCGTGGGATGCGTTCCGTTCCTACTGAAGGTGGTTTTGATTTTCATCTGCCTGCGTAACTCGATGTCAGTTATTCTCCAACATAGCTAGAGATAGGGGTCACTTGATAAGAGGACTGTCACTTTTCCTCGGTAAGGCTGGCTTTCTTTTCGACTTTACATATTTCCTATCTAACTATTTTTACTTATCCGATGCATGTCATAACGCCACCTCTACTTACCCCCAGTCTTTAGTGGAGAGTAAGAAGGAGGAAAATTTAATATATATATAATAATATATTATATATATATATATATATTAATATATAATATATATATATATTATTAATATATTATATAATATAATATATATAATATATATATATTAATATATTAATTAATATATTAAGTAGAATATATATAGGTAGTATATATATATATTATTATATATAATTATAATAATATTAATATATATATTTATAAATATAAATATATTATATAATATATTAATATATATATATATATATATATATATATATATATCGTCAATTAATCATCCTTTCGCATCCACAATAATTATAAAAATATAATTATTTGCATTATCGCACTCTTAGTGGAAACTCCGGATAATTGCTATTAGAAAAATTGTATACTGGTCGGTACTTTAGTTAGTGATAATTATGATAACAATTTCTGTTAAGAGATATATGTAATTAGAATAGTACTTAATACTAAGGCCGTTCTCAATAGGTTTAAGTGCCTATAAGTTAAAATTAAGTTCAGATATGTGGTTGCAGTCGAAGGTGATGCAGTTTATGATGATGAATATAAATTCATTGTAGTATCCTCAGGAACTCTAACCTTAGTGTAGACTGTGAGTATCGCTCGACATACCAATTACTATTCTATTTTGCACAGTCCTCATTACCAGCGCATGGCAAACAACCAAAAAAGAGCCAAAAATTGTATCGTTTGAAAGTCATTCCTCATGGTAGCTTGTGGGTAATTACCTAGAATCGATAATTAGTTTTGTGAGCCACAGACAAGCGAGAGCGAAAGTTACTCTCCTCTGGAACAAATAGTTGTAATTACTACTATTTGATTACGGATAAATAGAATTATTAAACGTAATAGTCAAATACTCCCACATATAAAAAATGAACTCATAAATAATTTCAGCTGTCGAGTTTATCATTATATAGAACTCATAAAAGTAGTAAAGATGTAGGTAATAAATATTAATAGCAAAGAGCTTTAATATTGATTGTAGTTATGAGACTGTTCTATCTAAATTCCAGTACATCGTGTATAGAATATCTTTGTGTTGTTATACTAGCTAGCGAAATATATTTAACACAAAGTATGCTCAAGGGTTTCTCATGTTTCATCATTCAATGTACATAAGACTACTCAAAGATAAAATTAATCACCAATACTATAAAAATATTTATTTTGTAGACCTTATTGAGAGCACAAAAGTTTATAGAGTAGAGTGCTTTATATACAGAGCGATAAAAGTTTTCATAGTTAAATAAGCCTATATTCAGAAGCCATTACAGTTCTAAACCAGCTTAAGCTCTATCCTCATACCGAGAGAGTGAGATGAAATAAAGATTAGTCAGATGACAATCAAGTTATCTTTTAGTAATATCATGACTATATGATGTCGTCTATTGCCCTTAAAGAGTGATATGAAGTCAATCATCAATCACGAAAGCCTCACAATTATGTTAGGTTGTTCTTATGTATGCTCTCGTGGAACCTTCTCAAATCTTAAGAACGAATCATCACAAGGACAAAGTTGAATTCTATAGTACAGCCTGCTATTATGGTATGTATATTATAATTAGGAATGTTGCTCAAATTATATGGCATCTATCCCCAGATGATGTTCACTGTGGCATGAGAGATTAAGCTGGTGCCAATATATAGAAAATTCTGTTTCTTTCTTGATATTAATATATATCTTATAATATTTTTATTTTTCATATAGAATATATATAATATATATTAGTTTTGATAAGCAATCAATAGAATAGTACAAACTCAGTCAGTCATCAACATTAGAATAATTGTAAAATATTAAAATTTATGCTAATATTAAAAATATGCTGGACTGCACAACCCATAACAGGGTAACTACTAGTAAAACGAGAGTATCAAAAGTTTTCAATGGTTACAGATAATGTAAAAGTAATAAGTCACTCGCACCGAACAAAAAGATCGAGCAGAATGTACGTTCTTCTCTAGAATTAAATAATTGAATACGAACATTGCGGGCCCATCTCTTTAATAATTATGAGTACCATATGGAAATGTCGCTTCTCTCATAAGAAGGTAACTAAATAAAATACGAGCGTCAGATAGTGTAAATAAGATATTACGCACTCACATAATTCAGTAATACAATGACACGCTACTCTGGAACATCTCTATAAATGTAGAGTTAGGGTTTTGGCTCATATACAAACGAACATAATATAGGTGAGAGATGAATTTCTGCGTGTGCCACAAAAGAAGTGACTTGGCAAAAATTGACAAGTATGTGCCGGTCTGCGTTTTGACATGTAATGTTCATCTGTGAGTTTGATGTAGGCTAATGCCCAAGAGGCCGAGCTTGAACCATTATGGTAGCGGTTTTCGGTTTTTGTGCCAACGCCACTCCGATTTCTAGTTTCACAAGTTTCTATCTAGCTTACCTTTTCAGTTGATTAACCCTCTCTAGATGAATTCAAAGTTTACCATCTCACCGCTCTCCCATGCCTTCACTTCGATTCGCATCATTTTCTCTGTGTGCGAGAGCCGAATTATGAGTTATTAGAGTTGTCTCCGTCTCTGAATCTACTCAACTCACCACATCGATACAAGGATTATAGACAGAAAGATACTTCATAGACATAGACTCAGGATGTCAGTCATAAAAATCTCAAGGGACAAACGAAACTTGAATATATATGGCCTAATACGTCTCCATATGCCCACCGAAGACATAAAAGTATTCGTGAAGTGAAGACTCTCCTTGCGGCGACGTGCCCACAAAGAAAAGACCGCATGTTTGCCATAAATTTCGGGTTTACTGTTAAAAGTGTTAGATTAAAGTTATATCCAAACTTCAGACACTAGTGAGGCAAGTCTATAGGAAAACATAGAACTAATTCTTATGTCAATGATAAAATTGAGTAATAAACGAAGAATATACTTTTGGTGGAGTCAAACTTCTCTCATACCTCCACCATCTAAAATTGACCATCGTGTGCGGTGATAAAGTATTGTGACAACTCCTCTCGGCGGTTGTAACAATAGTCTTCTTTTTCTGAGTTTTGATCATCTATCTGTTCTCCTACAATTATGTTAAATTTTTCTTGATTAATAATACTGGTCAATAGTTTGATTTACAAATTTAATGATTTAAATTAAAAAGTTTTTTGCTGTCCATGTCAAGTGAATTTTTATTCGAATTTAAAATGTTATTTATAGTTCTTTTATAACTTTTTCTATTTTACATGAGGGTACATTATTAAGATTTATTGTTATTATTCGCTTATGATCTCCTTTCAAATCGCTCATCTTTGGTTTAAAGAAGTCGCACGTTGAAGTTAATTGTGTATGAAGCCTCTTGATGGATAAAGAGGTTGTATAATAGAATTAATAGGCTAGAGTATACCCTCGAAGAAACATACTTGTGAGTTCATAGAGTGTTATGTGTTTTAAACTACATACTTATCTAATAATTTTACCTTGATTTACAAACGTCCTCTCAACAAGTTCCAGCATATTATAGCTTCCCTACTTTCGGCATACATACCACATATATATAAAGATCAAAGTACACAAATATAAGTACGAAATATGCCTTGAATGTTTATTTTTGTCATCATTATTCTACTTCTATCACGTTAAAGATTGAAACCTCTCGTAATAACTCCGAAGAGAGTAATTAATATCCTCAGACACTATATGATTCATTAAGTACTAAGGAATAAGAATTAATTAATGTTGTTAGAGAGACGATAATATTTGATATTAAAAAATATTTGGGTTTGCATTCTCATTAATATATTTAATTTCCTTATCTCCATTTGCCATTGATCTATTTACATAGTATTGTATCAATATTATTATTTATTATATTAAGTATATGATTTTAACTTTCTAAGTACACTTGAAACAAAAGTATAAACTGTTAATTTGTACTCAATAAATGATGGTGGAGCGATGAATACATTCTGTACATTGATGAAATATAAGATAATAGTATTACCAATTTACGTATCACTCGTTAATTATTTGAACTCAAATCCTTATCGGTCCGAAACATCGAGGAAATATCAGACGTAGCTAAGTCATTGTGGTTTTGTGAGTGTTGCTTCCTGCCCATCTTTGTATTTACGTGTTACACTAAACTTTAACGATGGGTATCACTTACATCAGTATATTTTTCTTGTTTGCAAACGAGAAAATAACTTGGATTGCTTTAATGTTAATCTGTTATTACTTTTTTTACTCCTCTATATCACGCATGTCTGATAGGCCCGAGACTAAATAAACACAAAATACACGCATACGGAAGGAGGGGGTGTCGAAAAGCTGGGATTAACATTATTCCAATATATATATTTGGTATAAGTATATTTGGGTAACCCATTTTAGCTCATATATATATACTACCATGCTAAAATAAATGGACTATATATATAAATCTTAATTTTCAGACAATTTTGAATTGGGGATAAGGAGCAAACCGCCAGTCTATTATATATTGATCTGACTCTATTAAAAACTAATCTTTATTTCTCGATGTTTTTTTATTATAAGGTGTCTGTAGTCATGTTTTGGCATTTTTACATTATTTAAGAATAACTTATACTATTTTACTATGTATATTATATTTACTATATATATAATCTATCTACATTTTTATTTTAGAATATATATATTCAAAACTTAGTTGAATAATAATGCTCTATATATATTTTTTGTATATTATTTTTTATTTTATAATATTATGTATATAATAATCAAATACTGTTCGACTACATTCCTAATATCTTTTTTCACGACCTTCTCTATATCATTAATAATGTCTATTCGATTATATAAGTATTTGCATATCATTTCAATTTCAATTTCCATGCAATGTCTAACTCTCAAAACAACCTACTTTTGTTTTTTTTGTTTTTTAATAGATTCGCCGATTCAGAGACGACACATTTTAAAAAAACCGCAACACGCAACTCACATTCATTGAACTTGTAGTTGTGAGCCGCCCGCATATACCGACCACCATTTTCTTGCTTACTCGATTATTTCAAGTTTGAAGTGATACTTCGCACCGCACCGCACTTTTATCTCTTATATTATACTTTAACTCTGCACCCTGAACGTTCTGCGATACCGGCAAACAAGGATTTGCTCGCTGAAAATATAATATAGGTGGTTCTTGAAAAAATTGAAGCAGCTGACCAACGACACCGCACTGACTACACTCAGCCATACACTATAAATAGAGCACTCGACAATGCCACGCTATCTCGCTCATCACGCACCGCTACCCGGGGTCACACGATACAAGGCTCAGACGAGTTTCGTACATTCTTCGTACCTAAACTCATATAAATAGTATAAATATTAATATAATGAAATATTTATATGAGGAACATATAAAGTAAAATTTTGGTAATATTTTGATTGTCTCAAATTTCGGGGGTGACGGCAATCACTGAAACAATAATAATAAATTGATTTTTACTATTGATATATCCATGTATAGCTACTTAAGTCATGTGACTAGACACTTCTAGATAATTTATTGTAAATTATTATACTGCTGGAGTACTCGAGTAAGTTTTGTGTGTTGAATGTTGAAGAATGTATGTTGTCTGTTGAAGCATAGTGTTGTTAAATTTGAATTTTTCATCTGATTGAATAATGTCGAAAATTTTTTGTGTAAGTGTAGAAAAAGCTTACGGTTGAAGTAATTACAGTTTAATGATCTCTCTAATATCATTTTGTTTATTAGTGAAAAATATGTTCGGATTTTTAGTCAGATTGAAATCATAACTTTCCATATTTTTGACATTCTTCTTATAAGAAACCTATGTCGGAGTCGGAGTCGCGGAGTCAAAAAATTTATTATATATAATGCATAATAAACGATAACTACGCTATCCCCTGTATATCCTATACTACATACAGACTACTGTTTCATACTATCCCAACGACACCTACTATAGCTCTTCATAAATAACACCCTATCACTATAATTCCATATACTTAATAAAACTACTCCACAAATAATATTTTTATATATAGGCTATGATATCTTTAACATAATATGTAGACTACATTACTACTCAATGCACATTCATGTGTATTTTGTATGCATGATATATACATAAATACATATCGTATACTATAACTATTTCCATAGTTCGTGTGAGACTAATACTCTCCTCTTCGACAGACAAGTTAATAGCCACCCATACCTCATGATAACATCTCTAGCCATCACGCAAACCGCTACCACCGCCATCCAAACCGTCCCGGTCCAAAGGTCCGGAGAGTAGTAATGTTGTATACGAACATTATTATATGTAGTGTCTATTCGAACTGTGCCCGTCTGTAAGATGGTTCGCACAACGACTCTGAATAACAAAACTTGAGGCCAATCCATATATATACACCGAGATTCAGTATTAATACAATAAAGATTTAAAACACCGGCATCGTGCCTTGGATAGTGCGGGAATAGGTGCTTTGTTTACTCTAAGCGTGTATTCTTATTATAGAGAGGACAGGATCGATACAGAAGAGTCGAAGTGACGCGAAGATGCATTAGTGCATACACGTGACAACTTTACACCGGTTTTTCGATCCAACAAGAATTGCTCTGCTAGGGATTTTTCTAGTGGACGGACTTGGGGTGTTGTGTTGATTGGGTAGGCGGATTGCCCTTTGAGTTATTTGTGTGTGGATATGTTTTATGTTTGGAGTGCTTAGAGGTCGGGAGTATGGGCATTGTAAATGTTTGAGAAATATGATGGTGTTGTGTTTTTCTTCCTTCTTAGTGTGGGGGGATGTTGAGATATTTGATGCAGTAGGTGAACTATGCTGAGAGATTTACCGTATAGTTTACATCCGATCATATTTAGATGGTCCTTTAGAGGAAGAATTTTTGTTTCGGTAATGGAGAGGCAACTCATTATAAATCTTAGGGGCAGGCTTCGCGTAAGGGTTCCTAACTTTTGAATGTAGTAATCATCACTTCTATGATTTTTAGGTTTTACTTTCTAGTGTAAAATTGAATGCTCTTTCAAATGGTCTGTGTATTTTCAATAGGAAAAAAATATTTTATTCAAGATACACTGGGGGATATGGGGGTTTAATTTTGGCAAGTCATAAATGAAAAATCGCGATAAATTTTTAATTATTCATGCGATCAGTACGAATCTTTCGGAGCAAGTATAGTTGGGGAAGATACACATTTTTTGTTCAAATAATTTTTTTGTATGGAGAACGAATTTGCCTCTGTGCATGGGAAAATTTTCAAATTTCAAAAGTTTCCCCATATGCAGCGGGAAACCCCTGGAGTTTACAAAACATTTATCTGAACAAAAAATGTGAACCTTGTCTAGTAGTATATGATCTGAAAGCTTCATATTGATCGAACAAATAATAAAAAAAATTACCATGAATTTTTATTTTCGTGTTGCAAAAAAAAAAAAAAATAATATAAAAAATAAATAAAAAAAAGTTAATAGAACTGGTGGCATGTACCTTTTTTAATATTTACCCGATTGCAATGAAACTTTCATAACTTGTGTACCTCCACAAGATATATATATATATATATATATATATATAATATATATATATATATTATATATATTATATACTATATATATATATATATATATATATATATATATATATATATATATATATATATATATATAATTTAGATTAATTTTTCGCATGCCCAATAGTTTTGCCGCTGATCACGAGAAAACTTTCGAAAACTTTGAAATGTTTCCCATGAACAGCGACAAATCTGTTGGGCATACAAAAATTTTCTCTAAACAAAAAATGTCTACCTTTCCCAATTATATTTGCTCTTAAAATTTCAAACTGATCGTATAAATAATAAAAAAGTTTTCATGGTTTTTCATTATTGAGTTGTCAAAAAAAAATTTTAATGATTGGTGTCATACAACATTTTTATTATTCATCTAATAAGAATGTAATTTTTTATAGCTTTTATAACTCGACAATATACACATCTTTAATTTAGATAAATTTTCTGTACGCCCAACGGTTTTGCCGCTGCTCGCGGGAAAACTTTTTAAAATTTAGAAGTTTTCCCATGAACAGCGGCAAAACCGTTTGGTATACAAAAAATTTATCTAAAAACAATATGTGCATCTTCTTTAATTATGCATGCTCTGAAAGTTTTGCAATAATAGGATATATATTAAAAAGTTATCGTGATTTTCCTTTTTTTAGTTGCATAAAAACTAAAAAAAAAAAAAATCAAATAATTGGTGGCATATAACTTTTTAATTATTCATCTGATAAAAATTAAACTTTTACAGCTTGAAGAAATTGGCGAGATACACATTTTTTCGTTTATATAAATTTGTTGCATACCCAACAGTTTTGCCACTGCCCACAGTTCAACTTCTTGACTTTTTTACTCAATTTTTGTTTTGTTTTTACATTGAGCTGCCATTTCGGGGTATAGCAAAATAAGCAAACACTTTTTTATATTTTTCTTTTTTGTTTTCAATCTTGTATACATTGAACTACATTTTGATGTATGATTCATACAAATATAATAATAACTTTTGGTATGTTTCGGATACCTTTTTAATTTTAGGGAGAAAAAAAAAGCTGAGATTTTGCAAAACAGAGAATCAAAATAAAAAAATTATCTATATATATTGCTGCTATTTGTGAGCTATTTTATAAAACATATGTGTATGGTAAGTATTTTAGTGAAATCCGCTTGCAAATTTTTTTTGTAGTTCATCAGAAATTCACTGTTAAAATTGCTGGTTAAAATGTTGATTCATGATATTTTGGAAGAAATTACACAAAATCTAAACACATTTTTGCAGGTGTCATCGAAATAAATATTGTAGAGCAAACTTTCCTCTTTTGAATGGTTTATAATTTATCCCAAAAAAATTACATTAATGTTGCTAAGCGTGACCTACCCTTAGGGCTTTATTTTGAATGGTTTCCAATATATCAATATTGACTTATGATAATCCTCGGACGCAAGCAAGTGATACGCGAATGCTTCTGTAGATTTTTGCCAGAGTTTCTTTCTGTTGTCCAATGTTTGTGCCCGACAGTGTTTTTAATGCATTGAGCTTGTGTTTAGCTCTTGAGGTAATATTGTTAACGTGTGGGATGGATGTTATAATGGTATCAAAAGTTAAACCTAGGATGGTGAGTCTCTGTTGATTGGAA
>JABUQX010023077.1:0-2500 GCA_015478945.1 Trachelipus rathkii | reverse complement strand
TATTAGTGCACCTTTCTTCTCGCCTCTGCCAAACTCAAATTTCTCTCCTCCAGGCATTTCTTTTACTTTTTCTTCGGTCTCCCACTATACATCCGCTTAACTGACCGACTATCATCCATCCTTTCCACATGACCAAATCATCTCAACGTACTTTTATTTATTCACTCATTTACCCCTTTCTCCACACCACACAACACTCTAATACAGGGATTCCCAACCTTTTTTGCATGACGCCTCCCTTTTGGAATAACGACAGAACTCGCGCCCCCCTATTTTTGAATTTTCTTATGAGATTTAAAATATTTCAAGTAATAATAATAATAATAATAATAATAATAATAATAATAATAATAATAATAATAATAATAATAATAATAATAATAATAATAATAATAATAATAATACTAATATTTCCTGAAACTAATAATAATAATAATAATAAAAATAATAATAATAACTAATAATAATAATAATAAATTATTATAATAATAATAATAATAATATCAATAGATACTAAATAAAGAGATATAAGTAATTATTGTATAATAATAATAATAATAATAATAATAATAATAATAATAATAATAAGGATTTTAATGATTTTAATCACTGTAGTGTAGATTGTAGAGTAGACGTAGAGCATAATTGTAGAATATAGAAAATTAAAAACTTTACCATTTACTTTCGAAAAGGAAATTAAATTTTTTTTTAAATTGTCCCACGCCTCCCCTAGATCTTCTTCACGCCTCCCTAGGGGGGCGCGCCCCACCGGTTGGGAACCACTGCTCTAATACATTCATTCCTTATTTTATCAATTCTTCTCACACCAACGTTTTAACACACACCTACGATTTAATTGCACCAGCCACCTTCCTGCCATTCATAACTTTCCTCTTACACTCTGCATCATCCGTTCCCTTTTCATCCAACATATATCCTAAATATTTAAACTCAGATAACTTGTTCCAGCTGCTCAACCCCCCTCATCTACATAACTTCACACCGAGCACTGTCCTCATCTTATCAACATAACCTAACTTCTTATCTACGTTCTACTTTCAAACCCCCTTTCACACACCCTGCCAAATCTCTCGCACCAATCCCTGCTTTCACAGACTAGAGCTCTATATCAATTTCGCCTATAACAAAACCAGAATCATCCCAACACAACAAACACACACACACATAGTGGATTAATACACAGTAATTCGATTGTATAGACAAAATATACTTATATTATTATTATATATATATATAGTTATATATTTATTATATAATTATATATTTATATATATATATATATATATAATATACATATATATAATATATATATATATATATATATATAATATATATATATATTGAAGTAAAGTTACTAAAGGAAAATTTTAACTTGAGAAATTATGTAAGTATTTCAATTGACATTGTTAAAATTTCAAAAAAAATTTACTAAAGTTTTATTTTCAGATTCAAAATTAAATCTTATTATTCTTCTGTTATTTCTTTCCTTTTTCATTCTTCTTTCTTTTCTTCTTCTTTTAAATTTCTTCTTCTTTTTCTTTTCTTTCATTTCTTCTCCTTTTCTTTCCTTACCTTTTTAATTGCTAAAACTCACTATGAATGTAGAGACTTCTGCTTACGAATCGTTTTTTTTCTTTTCCTTTCTTCTCTTATCTTTCCTTATTCTATTTTTTCTTTTCTTAACATTTTTCTTCTCTTCCTTTTCTTTTCTTTTCTTTCTTCTTCTTTTTCATATCTTTCCTTCCTTCTCGTTCTTCTATTTCTTTTTTTCATTTTCTTCTCTTTCTTTTCTTTCCTTTCTTCTTCTTTTTCCTTTCTTTCCTTTCTTTATCTTCTTTTTCATTTCTTCCTTTCTAGTTCTTTTTCTTTACTTTTCTTTGTTATATTTTTTTGATTGTTTTCTTGTTGTTGTTGTTGTTGTTGTTGTTGTTGTTGTTGTTGTTGTTGTTGTTGTTGTTGTTGTTGTTGTTGTTGTTGTTGTTGTTGTTGTTGTTGTAGCCAATAGTATTCCGATTTTCCTGAAAATACATTGGCTAATAAATTTTCTGTTTGTTACTTCTGTAGCTTTGAAAAAAATATAGAGAATATTCAAAATGAAATCATTGGTCTTAAGAATGTGATAGATAATTTAGAGAAAAATATAAATATGACTAATTCCTTAATCATTGGAACAAAAATTTGATGAGCAAAGTTGATATTGTTTCACAGGGGACTTATGTGGCTGAAAGAGCCTTAAGTTCTTTTAAAAACAATTCAGAATTGTATAGAAATACAGAGAAAAAACAAAGTGACCATTTGAAGGACAATGACAAAAACAAATTTACGAAGGTCTCTAACAGAGTCAAACCCAAATGAAGACCTAACTTTGAACTACCAACCTCGAATCCCTTTTCCCTCTTAGAAGTTGAGAAATGTGAAACAGAAACAGTTTTGATTGGAACTTCAATGGTACGTAACATGAATAATGAATTTATTTCGC
>JABUQX010023076.1:30000-40000 GCA_015478945.1 Trachelipus rathkii | reverse complement strand
CTCCTTTCTCGTTGCTTACTTATGGCTAGCTTTTCTTTCAAAATCGACTCAATCAGCTGTGTTGATGGGCGGCGGACTTCTTCTTCTTTTCTGGTCAATAATGGTGTCCTCAGGGTTCTGTCTTATCTCCTACTTTATTCCTTCTTTTCATTAATGATCTTCTCACCTGAACCTCTAACTCTATCCACTCGAATTCCCATTGACTCGACCCTTCATTCTTTAAACTCATATCAATTTCTATCCTCTTTTACTTTCTAAGAATTGGCCTTCTACGTTGTTGAAGTCTTTCCGATTTTATTCTCGTTGATGGAATAGAAATAACTTTGTGAAATTCAATTCTTTTAAAAAACCAACTTCTACAAATCTCCTTTCTTCCAAATTACACCTTCTAACTTTCTATCTCTTTCGACGGTTCGTCGTCTTTCTCCTGTGGACAATATAAACATCCTTGGGCTCTTAACATGAAAAAAAAAATATCTTGGAAACCTCACATCACACGGTTGCTAGGGCGGCCTCAAAGAACTGAAAGTTCTGTTTAGACTGTGAGATTTTCCTCCTTTTCTCAGGTTGCTCCGCTATACACAGGTCTCATCCGCCCATGTATGTAGTACTGCTCTCATATTTTGGGGAGGGGGGGCTCTGATTTCACCCTGCTTTTTGGACAGGGTCGAGTCAAGGGCCAAAAGGGCTTATAACTGTTCTTGTTACTTTCCAGTTCACGTTGACCCTCATATCTTTGAAGGCGCAGATGTTGTGTGCTTTAATTCTCTATCCCTATTAGGTACCACAGCGGAAGCTGCTCAAAGGAACTATCCTCGCGTACCACCACCTTTAACGACCCCTTCGTAGCACAAGGGGTGCTGTTTCTGCGCACGAGTATTGTGTTGACATTGGTAATCCAGGCTAGTCTTTTTGCTGTGGTGCTTCCTTCTTTCCCACCACCTCTGTCTGTGGAATTCTCTTCCATCCTTCTGTATTTCCCTACTGGAATTTACTCTCCTTCACTTTAAAACCTGGGTCGTTCTGTGCTCATATGCGTAATTTGCGCTAGAGGGTGAACTTTTGAGAAGTACTACACCCCCCTTGAAGTAGGGCTCTGCCGTGATGGTTGGTTGAACAACTGTTAAAAAAAATCATTGAATGGGCAGATATGTGGGCAATTGAACTGAATCTCCTATTCCTCCCAGTCCCAAAAACATCATTCAGATTATCCAGGAAAATCGTTACCCCCTTCAACATTACCCTCAGGATGGAAACTCATATGTTTTCGTCGCAACCACACAATTGACCTTTTCCAAACTTAATTTAACCTTTAGACGTTCTAGTACTCACACACACAAAAATCTACCATAGCTGCTCTTTACCACAATTCACTCATCAGAAATGCAAATCCTTCTATCCCCCCTCATTCCTTTCCACACCAACACAAAACACATTTCACACCACACCACTCATTTTCACGATTCTTTCAATCTTATGTATTCAGTAACAGCGAGCAAAATACATCCATCCACCTCTCTCCCTCATCTTCTCAAACATTTATATCCTCTGGAGTCTTCCTCTACACCTTCTCCGCATACATTTTAGGATAGAAGCTCCCCTTCTTAGATCTCTACCTTCTCCGAGAGACATGCATTAGCATTCCTAGCAAAGGAAAAAGTGTTAGTAGGCAGCCAACCTAACTGCCACCGTCCTTTAGTCGCTTTCTAATACACGCAAGACACACGATGTGGGCAATTTTTTTCCCTACACGTATGGATATAAGGGAAAGGGGGAGATAGGGATTCTGTAGATGTTGCTAGAAGAGGGTGTGGATATAAGTATGTGTATATTTTTATGTTGTCTGGAGGATGAGTGTGGATATGAAACGCATACACAGAAAGGCAACCCATATAGGGCACATGGAATGTCATACATTACTTAAGAAAATGGGTATAATATATATATATATATATATATATATATTATAATAATAAATTTGTAATATTTTTATATATATCTACATATTATATTCCTTGTAATATATATATATATATATATATTATATATAATATTATATATATATATATATATATATATATATATTATATATATATATATATTATATATATATATATTATATTATATATATATATTATATATTATATTATATAAATTATATATATATATTAATAATATATTATTATTATTTTATTAGATTATTATTATTATGTATTATTATTATTATTATTATTATTATCTAATTATTAATAATAATTATTATTTATTATTATTATTATTGAGTTTAATATTATTTCAAAATTCTTAATTTGTTCAATTAATCGGCAAAATAATCGGCGAAATTTACGCATGACGATGACGATGACGATGACAAGTTGTAAAACCTAGTAACCTAGTAAAGTTACATAGCCAACTGGTCCTTCCTGTACCCTCTGAACGTCATTTGAGCAGTATTTTTCGTCATTTTGACGAGTAGTATATATAAAAAATTTGCACAAAAAACATTTCATTAACAAACACAAAATCTTCTGTTAAACATAATTTAACATTTGAAATGAAAAATACTTTTGAAAAAAGCATAATAAAAAATAAACCTTTTAAAAACAAAACTGAAGGACGGCTGGCATGTTTAAAAAATGCAGATAAAATATGCAGGAAAAACATAAAAAGTTATTAATTTTAAATAAAAAATAATTATCATAAATTGTTCTTCTCTTGAAAATAGGATTTGATGAGCATCTTCAAATTATCATTTACTGTTCCTCCTGAAATTAAGATATAAATATATTAGTGTTGCACTGATTATTCAGCAGCAAAAATCTTTATCGGCATAGATAGCTAGTTTTTCACAATCTGGATGAACATTTTTGGAATTATTATAAATTATAAAATGAAATTAAATTAACCTTATGGAATTTTAATATTATTTTACTTTTCAGTTAACATATTTAATTAATAAGCTACAGTTTGGCCTACTATATTTAAATTGTTTTGTAATTAGTAAGCTAGGAAATAAATATCTAGGCCTATCTGTTTAGCGTTTTGATTATGTAAAATTCAAATATAATTTATAAACCTTTTTGTTATAATTTCCCCTATTAAGAGAATGACATACGGTACAAGTTTATAGATTATTATGAAAAGTTATAAAATCTAAAGCCGTATATTTGGTTTCCACATTGAAAATCTACCGCTTGTTCTGAATCAAGCAAAAAAAAGGCATATAATATACAAAATTGCCTTTGTACATGCAGGTTCTTAAAAAACTTGACAGGGAGCTGCAGACCCCCTGAAGAACTCACACGGACCCTTTGGGATCAACGGCAATGAGTCCCAAGAGTACATTACGTCAAAATATCAAATGAAAATATTGGATTAGAAAATGATAATGACTATGTTAGGAATGTGAACTAATGAATGCGATTTTGTATGCAAGGCCAAGTGATTCTAATTGATGATTACCAGTTTTCAATTATGACCTTTATGATTCGTGCATGCATGAGATGTAAGGTATTAATGGTGGTTCACTGTGTGAATTGGGTTTTAATCATGGCAAAGTTGTTGGAAAGATAATTGAGTTTATTACGTCTTATCAAATACTGTTTCAATAGCCTCTTACTTGCACAGGATTTTCTTCCTTGGCAATCGGTCAACAACCCTCCTCAACCATTCTCCCACTACTGCCTTTTCAATTTCGACATCTGATGCAGCACTTGCCAAATGATTACTCCTTACAGCAGCTGAAAATAGTGCCAATCTTAATTAGTCTAAATTGATATAATAATTATACTGGCATTCATATAAAACATTCAATTGTTAATGTTCATTTCTGCAGAAATGCATCCAAATTTTTTAAACAATGCATATGATAATAGTTTCGCTAATGCAACTTTAAATGTCAGCATGATTTTAGAAATTTAATTTCATTTGACTTACTTCTTAGTAGGCTATATCTTGAAACAGCAGAGATTTAATAAAAAAATTTTCTTTGGTCCCGTGCCAATTATATTTGTGGGCAACTTCAAATACCAATAGTTTTGACATTACTCTTCGAAAAATTTCCAGCAACGTCGCTCCACCAGTTAATGATAGCCTTTTTACCTGTTTTTAATATGTGGATTATTATATTATATTTATAATATAATATAATATATATATAATATGTGTATAATATATATATATATATATATATATATATATATATATAATATAACTTTCTCATGTATCCCCAGATTGGGGGTGAGATGCTGATCAGCCCTAACACGGAAAAGGTAAGAAAAAGGTGACCGAAGTCGAAAAAGAAGGCCCCCCCCCTCCGATACCATCCCTTCGTACCCTTAAGTGCGAGAGTGTCCACAACAGGTATCCGCTCTAAAACTTCATATTTCGTGACATTCACACACTGTAGTATGTCGTAATTGCAGGGTTCATCCCCTGGGCCAGGCCCACAGCCACACCCCTTCACAAAACCACGCCATTCATTCCTATTAATCACCATTCACTTCGTTTGCACCAAGTCAACATTCCTATCTCTCAAACATTCTTTTACAGGCTCAATTCACTTCTTCTTTGGTCTTCCAGTCGGTCGGTTTCCAACACACACTCCTCTGTTCACTCGCTTGACCAACCGACTTCCATTCATCCGCTCCACATGACCAAACCATCTTAATACATTCTCAGTTATTCTTTCATTTACACTTTTTGCAACTTCACATATCTCCCTAATCCGTTCATTCCTCATTTTATCGATCTTCCTCACACCTAACACATCCTAAGATTATCCATCTTACCAGCCTGCACCTTAGATCTAAACCTACTATTATATACTGTCGTTTCACTTCCATACATTAACACCGGTACCAGCATACCCTCATGCAAGATCCTCGCACATTCGACACTTAGTCCCCTAGCATTCACCAAAGATTTAATAGTTCCTGAGTAGTCACAACTTTCCTACAACACTCAGCATCTTCCTTTCCTTTTTCATCCAATATATTCATCCAATATATAACCTAAATACTTAAACTCAGACACCTGTTCCAATTGTGCACCATTCAACATAATTTCACACCTTGTCCTTGTGAGTCAAATTTGACATATCGCGAAAATAAAAACCTCGCGAAACTAACACCGATATTAAAGTACAAGAAAATACGAATAATATATATATATATATATATTATATATATATATATATATATATTATTATATATATATATTTTATATATATATACTATATATATTATATATATATAATATATATATATATATATATATATATATATATATATATGGCGAAAGTTCAGTTTTTGATCCATGGGAAGTCAGTATAGCCTATGGTGACTTTTTCGAGTACCTCAAGGCCGAATCAGGTCCAACTTCGTCACGAGTCTACTTTGCAAAGGACAAAAGCAACATAATATATTATATATATATAATATATTATATATATATATAATATATATTATATATATCTATATATATATATATTATATATATATATATATATATATATATAATCACTGTTAATTTCAGTTTCAGGTATTTTTCTTTAACTTTTGTTTTAGGTTAGGTTAGGTTAGTTACGTAACCTAACCTAACCTAAAACAAAAATTTTAAAGAAAACAAAACAAAATGAAAGGGTTTTCTGTTATAATATTTTATTGACTATTTCTTTTATATTATATATATATATATATTATATATAATATATATATATATTATATATATATATATATATAATACCCTTTACCTTTACTTAATTAGGCCGTATCGTATTTAAATAGATGATTTGCTGATGATGTTATATTATATATATATGATTATATATATATACAAAATATATATATATATATATATATATATATAAATATATATATATATATCATATATATATAATTAATATATATATATATAACTATATTTATTATATATATATATATATATATATATGGCCAGCCGTTGTCCATATGTCGGTCGCATAATGCTATCTATAAAAAACTATTAAATGCTCCAGTAAACCGGAATACCTTCGCTTGAGAATGCTGGTTCCTAAATTTATAAGTGCTGGAAATGTACAAAAAAAAAAAAATAAAATTAAAGAGAGCGAGTAGTAAGTGCATATCTCAAAAATACAGAATCATCTTACAGCAAAAATGAATTACATTTTTTGGCTCCTGGGTAAAAATTATAGAATAGGAAATGTAAAAAAAAAAAAAACAATAAATTAAATAAATAAAACTAAATATATGGCATTTTTTTTTTCATGGCAGCGGGACAATAGTAATATCTTCATACTATATATTGCGTAAAGGTGTTAACCAGGAGGGCATATTGTAGGGGGCTCGAGCCAGACGGGGAACACAGGAGGGCGCGACGCTTTTCCTTACCCCGTAGGGAATGGGGCGGAGGAAACCCCAGCGTCACCCAAATACCAAAGAGCGGGCGTTTCGGAGACCCTCCCCGGAGGGGAGGGAATTAGTCCTACCCCGTAGCTCCCCACAAAGGCCGAGAGACCCCGACTCCTGCCATCGGAGCGGTCAGGTTTACCCTTGGGTATTCCATTAGTAAAAAAAAAGCAAGTTTAATAGGAAATCTATATTATTTTTAAGAGAACAATAGAAAGGCTCTAATAGGCCTTCTAATCATATTACTCTATAATTATTTCACAATAATTTTTTTTTATTTATTTATTCTTTTCAGAGCATTCCTATGTAGAACATTTTACCCAGGATTCGCAAGAAAATTGTATTCCTTTTAGCTCGGTAGGTATTGTAGTTTTGAAGATATATTTTTTTTTTTCTTTTTTTTATTTTTTTTTTTTACCATTATGCCCGCACTAAAATTGGACAGCATCTCGAGCAATGTATTATTCCGTTTTACTTCAGTCATAATAGTTGATAGATTACATTATGGACGGCCGACAATTGGAGAACGCTGAACCCTACTACTATATAATAATATATATAATAATATATATATTATATATATATATATAGATACACTTAATATATAGCCTATTCATATAATATATACTATATCGATATATATATATTATATATATATATATATATTTTTTTTTTTTTTTTTTTTTTTTTTTTTCTTTTTTTTAACGATTACCACCACTCACGGCTGGGCCCTTTTCAAGGAGGGGGGGCAGAAAATCAATACAGGAAAACCCACCCAAGCCCTAACGCAAAATCTCTCTAGTGAGCGCTCAGACGTGGGTTTGTCAAAGTAAGGTAAGATGTACAATACCAGTTGGCAAAAACAGAAGATAAGGCAAGGAGTTTCCACAGAACAGATAGTAGCTGGTGAAAGATAAGGGTACGGGCGGACACACATATTACGAACGTATGTCTTGGTGGGATTTTCGTATGTCCTCATCGGCTTAAAGAGTTCCTATGCTTGAGAGGAGTCGGCATAGTCCCCTTGTATTACGAGGGGCGAGCAATGGAGGTGGAATGCGAGCGGCCAACTTCCCTGAGCATCCACTGTAGTACCTATAGAAAAAGATAGTGCGCCAACGTCACGTCGCAGAGATAAGAGGGTCAAGAGAGTTATAAAGTAGGGACAGTTAATTAGTCTCCTAGCTTTAGACTCAACTCTATCCAAAGAAGGGTGAGTCGGAGCCCCCCAAATCTGAGAACAGTGCTCCAAACAAGGGCAAAGAAGGCCCTTATATAACTGGGGTAGCTGTGCAGAGGAAAAAAAATTCCCGCACCTAAACAGAACTTTCTGTTACTTTAAGGCCACCTTAGCAACCGTTTTGATATGAGGTTTCCAGGACAATTTTTTTGTTTATGTTCAGACCAAGAATGTTTATGTTGTCAACAGGTGAAACGTTAGAACGCCGAAAAAACATGGGGAAGTATAGGAGGTGTTTTTGGAGAGGGAGATGTTAAAGAGTTGAGTTTTCAAAGAGTTGAATTTCCCAAGGTTGAGATGACCCCACGGAAATCCCATCCAGATCGGCCAGAATAGAATCGGAAAGCTGAAGGCGAGAGGCAACTCTTAGATGCCAAAAGAGGAGAGCAGATTTTTGAACGAGTGGAAGATGGAGAGTTGAGTCGTCGGAATAAGAATGGACAGAGTCGAAATGGAAGCTGAGAAGCTCGTTGATGAAAAGTAGGAATAAAGTTTGAGATAAAACAGAACCTTGAGGAACACCACAATTAACAGGAAAGGACGATGATGTCGCTCCATACAACGAGTGTGTGATATGGAGCGGACCAGAAAGAAAACTTGATCAAGACGTAAGCAAAGAGAGGGGAAACCAAAGGGAAGGGAGCTTTAGAGAGTAGCGACGCATGCCATACTCGATCAAAAGCCTTTGATATGTCGAGCGCCACCACCCAAGACTCCCCATAGTAAGGCGCAGAAAGACTAAATCAGTTAGATAGGATAGTATTCACCGTTGACCTCGAGCGTCGAAAGCCATACTGGTGATTTGAAAGAAGGGAATGAGTCTCCAGTTGATCCAGGAAATGAGAGTTAAGAAGAGTTCAAAGATTTTAGATAGAATACAAGGAGCTATAGAGCGATATTTAGAAGGATCAGAGCGGCTACCCTTTTTCGGAATTGGGCTGGACATATGCGCGCTTTCAGCACTTGAGAAAATGTACTAGTATTAAGGCATAGATAGTAGAGTTGAACGAGGACAGGGGCCAGTCGGAAGCACCACTCTCTCAAAAAACACGGGGAGGAATTGCCATCCGGGCACTAGCCTTTTCCTGATGTTCATAAGATCTCAGAATCCCATGCACCGTTCATGCGTAATCACGGAAAGAGGCATAGGAAACCTGAGAGGAGAAGAAGCAGGGAGGAGGGGATGCCGAGATCGTCCAGGGTAGATTAGAAGAGAAAAGGGAGCCGAAGAGATTCAGGCCTTTTCAGTAGCGAGAGTTAGAACAGAACAGTCAGAGGCGAATAAAGTGGGGAAAGGCAGATTTAACAAAAGTTATTAGAGATGTTTTTGGCAAGAGGCCAGAAATTTTTATCTGTAGGAGAGCCAAGTAGGGTTAGCGCACTTTCCTTTGGTGAAAGCGCGCTTAGCCTGTCGAATAAAAAGGCCTGCAACGATTCCGAGCAGAATTGAAATAGAGTAAGAGTGATAGGAGAACGAGAGTTTTCCATGCCCGATAGGCAAGTCTCTCTCCTGAGGAGCGAGAAGCATTCTCCTTCGAACCATGGATCTTTTGGGAGAAATGATTTAGTTGAGATGGAAGAACCCGCTCATTGCCCTAGACGATTACAGCCCCTTACCTGTTTCAGCAGTGAGCGAAGCATCCTCCGAGTCAAAGCAAGATTTACTCCAAGCATAGTTTGCAAAGAAACGACGCAAACGCCCCCCAATGGCGCCGATTAAATATGTCATAAAGACACATTTATAGCAGGGTAGAGCTGCTGTAATGAAGTATTGAAATTAAAGGCTTTAAGATTTGGGTCAGAGTTACCGATAGGAGGGAAAATAGTGTATTTATATGAGAGAAGAATTAGTGGTGAAACATAAATCAAGCGTGTTCAAGAATTCAAGAATTGGTTAGGACGATCTGGTATATGTGTAGGTTTTTTAATTAATTAACTGTTCCAGATCGTTTAGAATACTGAATTTGTTTTATTGGCCGCCTCCCCACCTAAATCGGTATGAGAGGATCCCAACCACTCAGTGTGATGTACTTTGAATTACCCTAAGTATAGGATCTCTGCATTTGGATGAGACGTGAACAGTCTCTATGAAAGGTAGTAAGGATACTAAAAAAGATATTTGAAACTGTTCCGTTAGAGGAGCAGTAGCAGAAACACAAGATAATGTAGTAGTAGGGAGAAGATTTTTAAGCATGAAACATTCGAAATTAGGAGATTTCAGATTCTCCAAGACGTGTTACGAGTGTTAATGTTTTACAGGCACAGACTCCACCATTTAGTCTGAATTATGGAAAAAGTTATAGTTGGAGATATTAAGTTTATTTTTGAAACAAGAATCCCTGGCTTAGCTGGG